>SJYC01033497.1:0-31150 GCA_006408675.1 Madoqua kirkii | reverse complement strand
TTCTACAGGAATTTAATTATTTGCATCTTTCCCTGAATTATATTTTTTCTAAGGATGTAATGAAATAAAAAATGAAAATTACTCTTAAAGTTATTATTGAACATATCTTTCACCTTCATCCAATCTAATATTTGAAATTAGAAAGTTATAAGTTAGAACACAATTAAACAAATAATATAAATATTGTATTTAACTTTAATGATGCCTCCATTTACTGTTAGATAACTAAATGAAGTAGTTTAATGTATGATGACAAGAAATATGATTGAAGTTTTCACCACTATATCTATTTCACCTCTATATCTCACCACTATATCTCAACATTATGAAAAAAGTTCATGTTTTTGTTTATGCCAAGAAAGTCCAATTTGTATAATTACCTAAATGAGTCTGGGCAAATAAACACTGAGAACTCACCTTTATTAACTTATATATGTTTTTAAAATTACTTTGTGTATTCACTTATAAATTACTGTGTGTATTCGTAAAGTATGGATCATTACTTACTAGCTGGAGATCACTAGCAGACTTTGGTGTAGACCTCATCAACACTTTAAAATTCAACTAGAATTTAGTAGTAAATATCCAGATAACTTCCACAAAATGAATACATCATGAAAAACAGGCCATTTCTATTGTTGCAAAATAAAAGTAGAAAATGGGAGCCAAATATCTGGATAATAATCCCCATTTCAATCACTTTCTCAAATGTATTATATATGTTCATTTTTAACAATTCCTCTTTCATCATTTTTTTAGGCACAGCATATAGTGTGTTTAGGGCTTCCCAGGAGGCAATAGTGGTAAAGATTCACCTGTCAATGCAGAAGATCCAAGTTCAATCCCTGGGTCATGAAGATCCCCTGGAGAAGGGAATGGCAACCCACTCCAGTATTCTTGCCTGGAGAATCCCTTGGACAGAGGAGCCTAATGGGCTACAGTGCACAGGGTCACAAAAAGTCTGACACAACTGAAGTGTCCTGGCACACAGTGTGTTTAACATATGCTATTTTAGTGACATAAGTTCTACTTAAGTCAACGTGGCCCACATCACTTTCAGAACTCCTCTTCATTATGGCCCAAAGTTACAAAATACAGAATTTAAGTAGTCTCAGATTTTAAGTTTTGCACATATTTGGTTGTATTCTGTTTCAAGTTAGAAGGATTATTTAACAGCAGAAAACAACTTTTCCTTCTTCTTTCACTTTCATACAACATAACGCTTGGTTAAAATTCAGAAATTACTAGTTTGAAGAAACAGTAGATCATATACAAAGAACTGAAGGGGCTAAGTAAGCTTCCTGAAAAGGAAACTTCTTGAGAGAGCTCTGAACTGACTCCTACAGTTTGCCCTGAGGAAATGTGCAAAAGCCTAAGAACAGTGCCAGGAAACCCAGGTTTGATTCCTGGGTCCAGAGGATCCCTTGGAGAAGGAAACGGCAACCCACTCCAGTATTCTTGCCTGGAAAATCCCATGGATGGAGGAGCCTGGCAGGCTACAGACAGTCCATGGGGTCGCAATAAGATGGACCCTACAGAGTGACTTCATTTAAGAACAGACAACAGGCTTCTGTTCCTGCCAGGGATAGAGTAACTTCATATGCCTATGGCAAATTGGAGGCCAGTTCCCCTCTCAGAATACTTGTCAAATTCAGGGACATTCCAGTTGGAGGATTCAGTGTTGGGAATATGCCAGTTCTTCTCAATCAATATACTGATGCAATAAAATCCTAAAGAAAACTTGAGCAGATTTCTTTGTGAAACTGACAAGCTGAATCTAAAATTTATATGGAAATCGACAATACTAACCAAAGCAATCTTGAAAAAAAGAATAAAACTAAAGGACTTAATTATCAGATAATAAAACCTATTACAAAGTATAGAAATTATGACAGTTTGGTATTGCAGGATAAACAAGGAGAAAAATTGAAAAAAAGAAGGGCCTTGAACATAATTGTGGTCATCTGATTTTGGCAAATGCCCTAACAAGAACAGTAGACAAGAAACTTTCATACTTCACAAGAATGTACTCTAATAAAAATAAACAAGTGAAAATGGACTCATTTAATTAACCTTCAGGGGAATCCAAATTAAAGTTACAATATGACATCACCACACACTCACCAAAATGGTTAAAAGACAATATTAAATGATGACAAGGATTTGGAGCAACTGGAGCTCTTACTTTTCACTGGTTTTGGTACAACCACATTAGAAAACTATTTTGTAATATCTAATAAAGCTAAATACATGTGCACATCTTAACCTATAATTGTATAAATCCTAGGAATTTATTGAACATAAATGCACACAGTATAAGTGCACACAAAGACAGCAAAAATATTCCTAGCAGCAGTACTGAAAATATCCCTAAACTGGAAAATATCAATGTCCATCCACTGGAGAATAGAAAAACAAATCATTGTACAACAGAGAAATACAAAGCAATGAGATAAGTTAGAACAGTATAGAAGGGGTGGACTTTACAAACATATGAGTAATATTGTAGAACTCCATTTGTGTGAAAGCTTAAAAACAAGAACAGAAAAAACCCACTATAATAATAGAAATCAGAATAGTTTTACCTTTACAGGGTAGTGACCAGATAATGACAGGAGAGGGCTTCTAGGATTTTGGTAACATTTTAGTTTTAATTTAGTTTCTGCTTACCAGTGTGTTCACTTCCTGAAAAGTTATTGAGTTGTACACATATGATTTGTTCCCTTTTCTGATGTAAATTTAAAATAAAACAATTTTGAAAATGTATAGAAGGGGTGGACTTTACAAACATATGAGTAATATTGTAGAACTCCATTTGTGTGAAAGCTTAAAAACAAGAACAGAAAAAACCCACTATAATAATAGAAATCAGAATAGTTTTACCTTTACAGGGTAGTGACCAGATAATGACAGGAGAGGGCTTCTAGGATTTTGGTAACATTTTAGTTTTAATTTAGTTTCTGCTTACCAGTGTGTTCACTTCCTGAAAAGTTATTGAGTTGTACACATATGATTTGTTCCCTTTTCTGATGTAAATTTAAAATAAAACAATTTTGAAAAATTGTAAACTTACCATTACTACTAATTTCTTGAATATAATCAAGTATGAATCCCACAAGAGAAAGTTTGAGTACTCAAAACGTGTTTTATGAGGAATACTGATAGATCATTTTAGTTTGTTCTGAAAAGTATTCTTTCACTGGAAGTTAACTTAGCAAATGCTTATTCAGAACTTCCAGTAACTAAAAACTGGAAATACAGAATCAATCGGGAGCATTTCTGACTTAAAAGGAAACTGATAAATACACCAAGTTAAAGCTTGGAATGAAATGGCCAATACTATATGCAATAGTAAATAATGACGCCTGGTGGCGCTGCAAACTAGGAGTATGAATGAAGGGATCGGTGACTGCCCCGGAAGCCTTTAAAGTGGGAATCAGAACACCGAGTGCTTTCTAAAAAAAGGAAGCAATTTACAGAGGAACTAGGGGCAGGGTTGTCTGAGAAGGGCTTCATCCTAGCGCAAGTAGATCAGATCAAATTCCATTTTATTTAACGAACAAATCAGGATTGATTGTTTATCGAGTTGAAGAAACTACCTTCTTGCACCGGGTCTGGAAAATGGAGACCGCGCCAGCAAAAACGCTACAAAAAAGGCAAGTTATCTTTCTTACTATATTGTTTTTGTGGGAGACTGGCTCTGAAGAAATTAGGTATTCCATGCCAGAAGAAACAGAAAGTGGGTCTTTTGTGGCCAACCTGGCAAAAGACCTGGGTCTCAGGGTGGGGGAACTAGCCTCGCGGGGTGCGCAAATCCATTACAAAGGAAACAAACAGCTCTTGCAGCTGGATATAACTACCAGGAATTTGCTTCTATATGAAAAACTAGACCGGGAAGTATTGTGCTGGGCAACAGATCCCTGTATACTGCATTTCCAACTATTACTGGAAAACCCGGTGCAAATTATTCAGGCTGATCTACAGCTCACAGATATAAATGACCATTCCCCAGAGTTCCTAGAGAGAGAAATGCTTCTAAAAATCCCGGAGAGCGTCCAGACAGGGACTGTGTTTCCTTTGAAAATAGCTCAGGACTTTGACATAGGTAGCAACACAGTTCAAAACTACACAATCAGCCCCAACTCCCATTTTCATGTTGTCACTCATCATCGTGGAGATGGCAGAAAATACCCAGAGCTGGTGCTGGACAAAGCACTGGATCGCGAGAAGCAGCCTGAGCTCAGTTTAACCCTCACCGCGCTGGATGGGGGGGCTCCGCCCAGGTCTGGGGCCACTACAGTCCGCATCGAAGTCGTGGACATTAATGACAATGCCCCAGAGTTTCTACAGTCCGTCTATGAGGTACAGATTCCAGAGAACAGCCCCCTAAACTCCTTAGTTGTCGCTGTCTCTGCCCGAGATTTAGATGCAGGAACATATGGGAAAATAGCCTATGCTCTATTCCAAGGAGACGAAGTTACTCAACCATTTGTAATAGACGAAATAACAGGAGAAATTAGTCTGAAAAGGGCATTGGATTTCGAGGCAACTCGATTTTATAACATGGAGATTGCAGCCACAGACGGTGGGGGCCTTTCGGGAAAATGCACTGTAGCTATAGAGGTGGAGGATGTCAACGACAATGCACCCGAACTGACCGTGTCGAGACTCATCAGCTCCATCCCAGAAAACTCCCCAGAGGCTGTGGTGGCTGTTTTTAGTGTTTCTGATCCAGATTCTGGGGAAAACGGTAAGATGGTTTCCTCCATTCAGAATGGTCTCCCCTTTCTCTTGAAACCTACGTTCAAAAACTTTTACACTCTGGTGACAGAGAGACCGCTAGACAGAGAGGAAAGAGCCGGGTACAACATCACCATCACGGTCACTGACATGGGAACCCCCAGACTGAAAACCGAGCACAACATAACCGTGCTGGTGTCCGACGTCAACGACAACGCCCCCGCCTTCACCCAGACCTCCTACACCCTGTGGGTCCGCGAGAACAACAGCCCCGCCCTGCACATCGGCAGGGCAGCGTCAGCGCCACAGACACAGACGCGGGCGCCAACGCCCAGGTCACCTACTCGCTGCTGCCGCCCCTCGACCCACACCTGCCCCTCGCTTCCCTCGTGTCCATCAACCCTGACAACGGCCACCTCTTCGCCCTCACGTCCCTGGACTACGAGGCCCTGCGAGCCTTCAAGTTCCGCGTGGGCGCCACCGACCGCGGCTCGCCCGCGCTCAGCAGCCAGGCGCTGGTGCGCGTGCTCGTGGAGGACGCCAACGACAACGCGCCCTTCGTGCTCTACCCGCTGCAGAACGCCTCGGCGCCCTGCACCGAGCTGGTGCCCAGGGCGGCCGAGCCGGGCTACCTGGTGACCAAGGTGGTGGCGGTGGACGGCGACGCGGGCCAGAACGCCTGGCTGTCGTACCAGCTGCTCAAGGCCACGGAGCCCGGGCTGTTCGGCGTGTGGGCGCACAACGGCGAGGTGCGCACGGCGCGGCTGCTGAGCGAGCGCGACGCGCCCAAGCAGCGGCTGGTGGTGCTGGTCAAGGACAACGGCGAGCCGCCGCTGTCGGCCAGCGTCACGCTGCACGTGCTGCTGGTGGACGGCTTCTCGCAGCCCTACCTGCCGGCCCCGGAAGCGGAAGCGGCGGCCGCGGCGCCGGCCGACCCGCTCACCGTCTACCTGGTGGTGGCCTTGGCGTCGGTGTCGTCGCTCTTCCTCTTCTCGGTGCTGGTGTTCGTGGCGGTGCGGCTGTGCAGGAGGGGCGGGGCGGCCTCGGCGGGTGGCTGCCCGGTGCCCGAGGGCCACTTCCCGGGCCAGGTGGGCGTCAGCGGCACGGGGACCCTGTCGCAGAGCTACCAGTACGTGGAGTGTCTGATAGGAGGAACTGGGACCGGGGAATTTAAGTGTCTAAAGCCAATTCTCCCCACCTTCCCTCTCCAGGGCACTGTGAGGGAAATTACGGAAAACCCCACCGTTTGGAGTAGTTTCCTATTCAATTAAGTATTGGATTATTCTGTATTAAGCCCTACTTAATAAGTTTGGTAACCTATTTTAACTTAAAGATACATGTTATCGATGCATATTATTGATGGTCCGTTTCATGATTGTTTTACTCCTGCTCCTCATTGTGAAATTTTAAAAAGTCAGACAGTGGGTATTCACTGTATTTTTCATGGGTTAACTAGAGTTTTTTAAATATTCAGTTCAGTTCAGTCGCTCACTCCTGTTGGACTCTTTGCGACCCCATGAACTGCAGCATGCCAGGCCTCCCTGTCCATCACCTATTTCAGGAGTTCACTCAGACTCACCTCCATTGAGTCGGTGAAGCCATCCAACCATCTCATCCTCTGTCGTCCTCTTCTCCTCCTGCCCCCAATCTCTCGCAGCATCAGAGTCTTTTCCAATGAGTCAACTCTTCTCATAAGGTGACCAAAGTATTGGAGTTTCAGCTTCAGCATCAGTCCTTCCAATGAACACCCAGGGCTGATCTCCTTTAGAATGGCCTGGTTGGATCTTCTTGCACTCCAAGGGACTCTCAAGAGTCTTCTCCAACACCACAGTTCAAAAGCATTTAAATGTTACTCTCCACTATATTGACAATCTGAATGAAAAATAAAATTTTATTTTACTGTTTAGCTGCTAAGTCATGTCTGACTCCTTGCAACTCCATGGATGGTAGCCCACCAGGCTCCTCTGTCCATGGGATTTCCCAAGCAAGTATATTGGAGTTGGTTGCCATTTCTTTCTCAAGGGATCTTCCTGACCCAGGAATCAAACCTGAGTCTCCTGCATTGGCAGGCAGATTCTCTACTGCAAAGCCACCAGGGAACACTAAAATTTTATTTGCATAATTTTAAAACATTTTAATCATCTATCCTTTTTATAAATTTTATATTCCAAAGTCCTCAAGATTCTTCTCTAACTAGTAGTGACAGCTGTCATCACCAGTGACATGTAGGGTCATGTTTAAAATATATTTGATAGTTTTTTAACCCACCAACATAAGTCTCATTAAAAATAGATACTAATGATGGCTAAATACTAAATAGCTAGTCACATTTATGTGCACTTCAAAATATCACAATAGTACATACAAATTTTCTATCAATACAGACTTCAGGAAAATGTCAACACATTAAACTAGTTTTTGACTTCATATACATATAGGATTATCATTTAAAAAACAATTATAAATGCTTAATAAATATTTGCTAATGTTATTAACAGTCCAATAGTGAATTTTAAAACTAACCTTCAGGGAATAAGTAATCCTAATATTCTCACTACAATATAGTATCCTTGCCAGTAAATAAAGTTATTAAATATCACCCTTTTATTTGCCTTCTAAACAGAAAACACCCTCATTCACCCTAAACTCTATTACAGAATATAAAGTGCTTTACAGTACATTTCATCTCCTTGTCTTTGTCTAACAATTTGAAAGTTCTAAAGTAATTTTAGGAAAATCCAGATTATATTTTTTCAAGCTCCTGTGCCTATTTCTCAAGCTTCTATAGGTGTATTCCCTCCCAAGACCTAAGTTAGTTACTAGTAGCAGGTTACTAGTCAGATTTTTCTCTTTCACTGATGTATACGCACCATTTACCTTTGTTAGCCACAAAATAATTTACTTTCACAATTTAACCCATATTTGGTTTGGTTATATTTGTAGTATATTATGAGAAGTCCCTCTTTTCAACTTCCCATCAAAATCAGGCAATTTATTCTAGAGTGACAAATTAGTATTTTCTTTTTATTCTTAAAGCAACTGGTCTTAACTAAATTATATTTGGCTGTGTTCTGTGTTCAGATAAGTGAACTATCATGGCTCTTTTGTCATAGATGATTACCAATTAGTGAGTGTCGGGGAAACTTACACCAGATATTTACCCTCTCCTGCTCCATTCGTCTTTGGGGGAGTTGCTGCTTCTGCTGTTCTCACTCTAAGCACATGACTTTTAGTTGGTACAGTGGATTTTTTCAGTAAACCCATCTGCATAGTCCCAGAGGGTATAAAACATATAGGGGTGTAGGCCCTATTTAATGCTGACAGGTCAAAACCTTTTCCTAGAAAGATATAGTTTGAGTTCATTGGATTTACTGCCTTCTTCGTGTCTGCAGAAAGACATTGCCTGAGTTGAGAACTTATAATTGGTTTCTAATAAAACAAATATCATTTCCTCTCACTGGGCTATGTACACAATGAACTTATGAAGTTAAAAAAGGTCCAAAGTCTGTGTATCCTAGAGACTGAAAAGTCACATTTTCCCAGAAGTTCCAGGCACACTGCAGTTTTTTGGGGAGTAAAAACTGGATTTAAAAATGTATAACTTCTTCTAACACCATAGAACAAATTAATAATTTTGTAATAGAATGTAAGCTTCGCAAGAGCAAGAATTTTTGTGCTTAACTTACAATTTTATCCCGAGAAGCTATAATAATTCCTGCACAGAGAAATACTTATTAAATGAAAAATAAATTTGTCTTGAGCTGAGTTTTGCATACCAAACTTGTACCTTTAAAGGGAAAATGAATGTAGATTTAGATAAATAACTTATTTTCCTCTCACAACTACTGTTACCTACCTGGACAAGACTGAATTACAGGTGCGGAGGAAAGGAATTTATAACATTTTATGACCCACAGTGTGTTCACTGCAATTCTGAATTTATATTATACTTTGAAATGAAAACTCCCTGAAGTTGTAAAGAAGAACGCTTGGTGGCGCTGCAGGCTAAGAGAGTGAAAAAAACAGTCTCTGCAGTCCTAGATTCCATAAAAGCTGATCTGTTTCGGGTAGCTCACAAAGGAAATATTTACACAGCTGGGGATAGGTTTCAGAGAGGCAGCTATCCCCTTGTCAGTCCATGACAAGAAGTAACTCAAAATTACCGAACCAAGATCTGGCGCAAAACTATTACTTTATGATTAAATACTGCATCTTTTGGACTCGGGAACGATGGAGACACCGCTACCCAAAGTGACTCAGAAAAGGCAAGTGACCGCCATTATTATTCTATTATTATTGTGGGAGGCGGGCGGTCAGATCATTAAGTATTCAGTTCTAGAAGAGGGGGACAGCGGTTCATTTGTAGCCAACCTAGCAAAAGATCTGGGGTTGGGCTTAGGGGAGCTGGTTTCTCGGGGCGCCCGGATTCTTTTCAAAGCGAATAAACAGCATTTGCAGATCGAGCAAAGAGTGGGAATGTGATACTAAAAGAAAAACTGGACCGAGAAGATTTGTGCGGTGACATGGATCCATGTATACTGCATTTCCAGGTGTTACTGAAAAACCCGGTGCAGTTTATTCAAGGTGAATTACAGATTCAAGATGTAAATGACCATGCCCCAGAATTCTTGGAAAATGAAATCCTCCTGAAAATATCAGAAAGCAGCCACCCAGGGTCTGCATATCCTTTGAAAATAGCTCAAGATTTAGACGTTGGTAGTAATACAGTACAGAACTACACAATTAGCTCCAACGTCCATTTCCACCTTTTTACTCGAAATCACAGTGATGGCAGAAAATACCCAGAGCTGGTGCTGGACCAAGAGCTGGACCGTGAGGAGCAGCCCGAGCTCAGGTTAACCCTCACAGCGATGGATGGTGGGTCACCGCCCAAGACTGGGACTTCCCAGGTCCTCATCATAGTCCTGGACATAAACGACAACGCCCCTGAATTTGCTCAGCAGCTCTACCAGGTCCAGGTCCCAGAAAACAGCCCTATAGGCTCTCTCGTCATCACTGTTTCTGCTAGAGATTTGGATGCTGGGATCCATGGCGAGCTCTCCTACTCATTTTTCCAATCCTCAAATCAAGTCATTCAGGCCTTCGAAGTAAACACAGTCACAGGGGATATTCGATTAAAAAAAAAGCTGGATTTTGAGGAAATTAGATCTTACCATATAGAAACTGAGGCCTCAGATGGTGGCGGTCTTTCAGGAAAATGCACTGTAGCCGTAGAAGTAATGGATGTAAACGACAACGCCCCTGAATTGACCATATCACTACTCATTAATGATATCCCAGAAAACACTCCTGACACTGTGGTCGCTGTTTTTGGAATTTCAGATTCAGACTCTGATAACAATGGAAGAATGATGTGTTCCATCCAAGACCATCTCCCTTTCCTACTGAAGCTCACGATAGAAAATTTTTACACCTTGGTAACTAAAGGCGCACTTGACAGAGAAGAAAAAGCCGAGTACAACATCACCATCACGGTCACTGACATGGGAACCCCCAGACTGAAAACCGAGCACAACATAACCGTGCTGGTGTCCGACGTCAACGACAACGCCCCCGCCTTCACCCAGACCTCCTACACCCTGTGGGTCCGCGAGAACAACAGCCCCGCCCTGCACATCGGCAGCGTCAGCGCCACAGACACAGACGCGGGCGCCAACGCCCAGGTCACCTACTCGCTGCTGCCGCCCCCCGACCCGCACCTGCCCCTCGCTTCCCTCGTGTCCATCAACCCCGACAACGGCCACCTCTTCGCCCTCACGTCCCTGGACTACGAGGCCCTGCGAGCCTTCGAGTTCCGCGTGGGCGCCACCGACCGCGGCTCGCCCGCGCTCAGCAGCCAGGCGCTGGTGCGCGTGCTCGTGGCGGACGCCAACGACAACGCGCCCTTCGTGCTCTACCCGCTGCAGAACGCCTCGGCGCCCTGCACCGAGCTGGTGCCCAGGGCGGCCGAGCCGGGCTACCTGGTGACCAAGGTGGTGGCGGTGGACGGCGACGCGGGCCAGAACGCCTGGCTGTCGTACCAGCTGCTCAAGGCCACGGAGCCCGGGCTGTTCGGCGTGTGGGCGCACAACGGCGAGGTGCGCACGGCGCGGCTGCTGAGCGAGCGCGACGCGCCCAAGCAGCGGCTGGTGGTGCTGGTCAAGGACAACGGCGAGCCGCCGCTGTCGGCCAGCGTCACGCTGCACGTGCTGCTGGTGGACGGCTTCTCGCAGCCCTACCTGCCGGCCCCGGAAGCGGAAGCGGCGGCCGCGGCGCCGGCCGACCCGCTCACCGTCTACCTGGTGGTGGCTTTGGCGTCGGTGTCGTCGCTCTTTCTCTTCTCGGTGCTGGTGTTCGTGGCGGTGCGGCTGTGCAGGAGGGGCGGGGCGGCCTCGGCGGGTTAGTGGCTGCCCGGTGCCCGAGGACCACTTCCCGGGCCACCTGGGCGTCAGCGGCACGGGGACCCTGTCTCAGAGCTACCAGTACGAGGTGTGTCTGATGGGAGTACTGGGTCCGGCGAATTCAAGTTTCTCAAACCTATTGTCCCCAGCCTCATGAATGAAGGAGCTGATATGGACACCGCGGGAAACGCTAACTTTAGAAATCGTTTGTGGTTCCATTAGGAATCTCACTTGACAAGAGATGATCAATGCTCATATTCACTAATATATTAATTTCCAACCCTTTCATTAATCTGAAGAGCTTACATATTCTACACATTCGTTAAGTATTGTCCTATTTATAGTTTGAAGTGTTTTACATTACTAATCTCCAGGTGGTTTTTATTGTTGCTCTTTTGTCGATTTTTATAAGCCCTTAACATTTTGCATGGGGAGATCAAACATATAGCAGAGAAATAGTGTTTCTCAGGTTTTGGAGGGTCAGATTTTTCTAAGTTAGAAGTGTTTTCAGGTTCCTCGTAGTTGAGCTTGTTCGTTGATAACTTGTTATAACTAAGTGAATTGTGTTTTATGATTACTATTGCATGTCTGACTGTTGTAAATTATGGCTTTTTAAAAAATGTTCACTTATGCGAAAAATTTTGTGACCTTGTAAACTGCTGGAGTTCTGTAGTGTTGTTTCAAAAACACTATTGTCTTTCCTCAAATGAACTAATATTTTATCTGAATGCTTTCTGAGTATTTTCTTTCCAAACTGGTATCATTTAATTCTACCACTTACTATAATTTTAAAGGATTTAATCCCAGTTAAGTAGAAAAAAGTTGACAGAGTTATGATTTCCTTTTCATAATAAATGGCTTTTAGTATGAAAATGATTCTTTTAAAATAACATACTGTTATTTTAACATTTAAAAAGAATAAAAAAGCAAATTAACATTCTCCCACTCAGAAATAATTTTCAACATCATCCTAAAACATTTCCATGATGCTTATAATGATGAAAATAATATAAAATGGATCTGTTATAAATTCCTATCTTTATAATTAAAACTATCAGATTTTACTTGAATAAAAACAAAATAATATGAAACTACAGAATTTGCTTATGCTTAGATAAATAAGCCCTACAAGGTTAACAAACAAGAGTGTGATGCACATTAAAATATTAGCATAACTTAACTGCCCTCTTATTAGTGAGCAAATAGGGACCTCCCTGGTGACCCACTGGCTAAGTCTCCAGGCTCCCAAAGCAGGCACTCTGGGTTCAGTCCCTAGCCAGGGAACTAGATCCCTCATCCTAGCATCCCATCATTCCACATGCTGAAACTAAGACACAGCTAAGAGTCTGCATGTTGCAACTAAGACTCAACATAGCTAAATAAGTGAGCAAATAAACTTATGGGAATGGGAAAGTCGCTCAATCGTGTCCATGGACTATAGCCTACCAGGCTTCTTAGTCCATGGGATTTTCCAGACAAGAGTACTGGAGTGGGTTGCCATTTCCTTCTCCAGGGGATCTTCCCGACCCAGGGATCGAACCCGGGTCTCCCACATTGTAGGCAGACGCTTTACCCACTGAGCCACCAGTTAAGAAGATAGCAAATATATAGAGTTGTCAATGTTTATAACATTTGCAATGTGATTTTTTCCCCCTTTTGAGATTCTGATTTTGTTTCTTTTGGATATATAACCAGAGTGGGATTGCTGGATCATATGGTTCTGTTTACTTTTAATTTTTAAAATTAGTGTTTTTTCCAAGTGCTGTGGACTCAGTTGTGTCTTCCCAGGATCATACACTGAAGCCCTAACCCTCAATGTGATGGAAATTGGAGCTGGACCTTTGGGGTATAATTAGGTTTGGATACTGTCAGGAGGGCAGGGGTCTTCTTCATGAGATTAATGCCTTCCTAAGAGACACAAGAAAACTTGCTCTTTCTCTCACGTGAGGGCACATTGAGGTGGCCATCTGCAAGCCAGGAAGAAGATCTCATCAGAATCTAATCTGCCAGAGCTCAGACTTTCAGCCTCCAGAACTGTAAGAAATAAGTTTCTGTTGCTTAATCCACACAATCTATGGTATTTTGTATGGCAGGTTTAAAGCTGCCCAAGCCCTGGAAGGGACCTAAATCAAGGACTTTGTTGTTGTTTTAGTTGCTAAGTCATGTCCCACTCTTTCGTGACCCCAGTGGACTATCGCCCGCCCACCAGGCTCCTTTGTCCACGGCATTTCCAAGGCAAGAATACTAGAGTGAGTTGCCATTTCCTTCTCCATAAAATGTGTTTTTAAAAGATGATGTTTATCATTGTTTAGACATTTTCTGTTTTAAATATTTGTCACACAACACTTCAATTTTTCCAAGTATACTCATGTCTGACTGCCCAGAGATGATAACTTCTGAGCCTTTTAACTGTTTTTTCCCGCATAATATTTGCTTCCATGTTTCTAAATAATATGCTGAAAAAATCCTTTTTCTCAATTGAAGTTTTAGATATTATCCATTTACTTCTAAGGAGCACACACACAAACCTGAACACTTCTACCCCATCCTCTCTGATAATAATGTCATAATCTGTTTAAGTAGTGTTTAAATAATTACATAAATATCACTTATACCTGAACCTCATGTTGCTGATATTTTTCTCAAGTTTATAAACTCTTAAGTTTATAATTGTCTCACTTTCCACTTTACTTACTTTTCTAGGTATATACTTTTAAGTTATCCCCATACTTTGTAAAGTCTAAAGCACCTTGTTATATTATTAAGTGTTTAAAAAAACCTCTCAGTTCCATTTTTTTCCCATGGAGCCATCCTGGATCCACCCAGGCTTGTGCTCAGTTATTTGTTCTCTAGTCCTGTTCCATGGCTGGGCAGTTTGGGACTTGTGCTATACTTTTTGTCCTAGGAAATACTTTTATCTCTCTCGAGTCTGATTTCATTTTCTGCATTTTCATGACGTCCTCTTTATTGGTTTCTTTCCCTACATTCCTGAAAAATATTTGGTATAAAATTACTGAGAACTTGAACATCTGAAAATTTTGGTAGATTCAAATGATTTAGTGATTTCAGTGAATGTGGAATTACAAGTTAGGAATTGCTGCTAGCATTTTGAAGACATTCCTTTGTTTTCTAATCTCTTGTGTTGAGGAATTCAACATTTTCATTACCCATTTTTTTCTAAGATCTATTTTTTTTCTATATCCCTGGTTCTCAGCTGGGGGAATTTTGCCACCCAGCAACATTTGGTAATATATGGAACCATTTTTGATTGGCACAATTGGAGGAGATGGTGCTACTGGCATCTAGTTGGTAGAGGCCAGGGATGTTGCTAAACATTCTACAATGCATGGGACAGCCCCCCTGCACATAAGGATTTATATGGCCCCCAAAGGCCAATAATACTGAGGCTAAGAAAGCTTGTTAAAGATGAAATTAGGTCATTATATATTACCTCAATTTTTATAGAATTTCTTAACTATGTAGTGTCACAGTGTAAGAATTTTGTCATTTATTGTGAGAATTCTTCAGTGAGATCTGTTAATCTTGTGACATTCTTTAGACTAGGACAGGATTTGGGATGTGTGTGTGTATAATTTAAAAAATTATTTCCTCTACTCAGTGTCCTTGTTTACTGGTTCTCTAACTCCTTTTAGTTATATAGTGACCTCCTTGGTTGATATTCAATTTTTCTTAATGTTTCTCTATTTACTGCCTTTTGTCTTCATTTCCCTGGATTCTAAGAATTTTCTCAACTTTTTTTTTATTCAGTTTTTAAAAATTTAATTGGAAGCTAATTACTTTATAATATTGTGGTGGTTTTTCCATACATTGACATGAATCAGCCATGGGTGTACATGTGTAGCCCACCCTGAACCCCCTCCTACCTCCTTCCCCATCCTGCCCCTCAGGGCTGTCCCAGTGCACTGGCTTTGAGTGCCCTGTTTCGTGCATCCAGTGTGGACTGGTGATCTATTTCACATATGGTAATATACATGTTTCAAAGCTATTCTCTCAAATCATCCCACCCTTGCCTTCTCCCACAGAGTCCAAAAGTCTGTTCTTTATATCTGTGTCTCTTTTTCTGTCTCGCATATAGGGTCATTGTTACCATCTTTCTAAATACCATATATATGTGTTAATATACTGTATTGGTGTTTTTCTTTCTGACTTACTTTATTGTGTATAATAGCCTCCAGTTTCATCCACCTCATTAAAACTGATTCCAATGTGTTCTTTTTAATAGCTGAGTAATAGTTCATTGTGTGTATGTACCACAGCTTTCTTGTCCATTCGTCTGCCTATGGACATTTACATTGCTTCCATGTCCTGGCTATTGTAAACAGTGTTGAGATGAACATTGGGGTACACGTGTCTCTCAATTCTGATTTCCTCAGTGTGTATGCCCAGCAGTGGGATCATATGGCAGTTCTATTTCCAGTTTTTTTCTATAGGGTTGTATGGCAGTTCTATTTCCAGTTTTTTAAGGAATCTCCACACTGTTTTCCACAGTGGCTATACTAGTTTCCATTTCCACCAACAGTATAAGAGGGTTCCCTTTTCTCTACCCCTTCTCCAGCATTTATTTTTTGTAGTTTTTGATACCAGCCATTCTGAGCAGTGTCTCAACCTAATTTTTAACCCTTCAGATTGAGTTTTGTTGTTTTTGTTCTGTCACTCAGGACTGTATGACTCTCTGCAGTGCCAAGGACTGCAGCATTCCAGGCTTCCCTGTCCTTCACTATCTCCCAGAGCTTGCTCAGATTCATTCCTATTAAGTTGGTAATGCCATCCAACAATCTCGTCCTCTGTCACCCCTTCTCTTCTTGCCTTCAATTTTTCACAGTATCAGGGTATTTTCCAGTGAGTCAGCTCTTTGCATCAGGTAGCCAGCCAACGTATTGGAGCTTCAGCATCAGTCCTTCCAATGATTATTCAGGGTTGACTCCCTTTAGCATGGACAGGTTTGATCTCCTTAAAGTCCAAGGAACTCTCAAGCGTCTTCTCTGACACCACAGTTCAAAAGCATCACTTCTTTGGTGATCAGTCTTCTTTATAGTACAACTCTCACACCAATAGAGGAGTACTGGAAAAACCATAGCTTTGACTAGACGGATCTTTGGTGGCAAAGTAATGTCTCTGCTTTTTAAATATGCTGTCTAGGTTGGTTGGTCATAGTTTTTCTTCCAAGGAGCAAGCATCTTATAATTTCATGGTCGTCATTCCTTCCAAAGAACGCCCAGGGCTGATCTCCTTCAGAATGGACTGGTTGGATCTCCTTGCAGTCCAAGGGACTCTCAAGAGTCTTCTCCAACACCACAGTTCAAACTGTCTCTTATACACATCTCATCTTATAATTTCATGGCTGCAGTCACCAGCTGCAGTGACTTTGGAGCCCAATGAAATAAAGTCTGTCACAGTTTCCATCATTTCCCCATCTATTTGCCATGAAATTATGGGACCAGATGCCACGATCTTTGTTTTTAGAATGATGAGTTATAAGCCAGGTTTTTCACTCTCCTCTATCACTTTCATCAGGAGACTCCTTAGTTCCTCTTCACTTTATGCCATAAGGGTGGTATCCTCTGCATGTCTGTTATTGATATTTCTCCCAGCAATCTGGTTTCCAGCTTGTGCTTCATCCAGCCTGGCATTTCACATGATGTACTCTGCATATAAGTTAAATAAGCAGGGTGACAATATACAGCCTTGACATACTCCTTTCCCAATTTAGAAACCAGTCTGTTGTTCCATGTCCCATTCTAACTGTTGTTTGTTGACCTGCACACAGATTTCTCAGGAGGCAGGAAAGGGGATCTGGTTTTCCCATCTCTTTAATAATTTTCCACAGTTTGCTGTGATCCACACAAAGGCTTTAGCATAGTCAATAAAGCAGAAATAGATGTTTTTCTGAAACTCTCTTGCTTTTCCTATGATCCAACAGATGTTGGCAATTTGATCTCTGGTCTATCTGCCTTCTCTAAATCCAGCTTGAACATCTGGAAGTTCTTGGTTCACATACTGTTGAAGCCTTGCTTGGAGAATTTTGAGCATTACTTTGCTAGTGTGTGAGATAAGTGCAACTGTGCAGTAGTTGGAACATTTTTGGCACTGCCTTTCTTTGGGATTGGAATGAAAACTGACCTCTTCCAGTCCTGTAGCCACTGCTGAGTTTTCCAAATTTGCTGGCATATTCAGTGCAGCACTTTCACAGCATCCTTTTTCAGGATTTGAAATAGCTCAACTGGAATTCCATCACCTCCACTAGCTTTGTTCGTAGTGATGCTTCCTAAGGCCCACTTGACTTTACACTCTAGGATGTCTGGCTGTAGGTTAGTGATCACACCATCGTGGTTATCTGGGTCATTAAGATCTTTTTGTATAGTTCTATGTATTCTTGCCACCTCTTCTTAACATCTTCTGCTTCTGTTAGCTCCATACCATTCCTTTATTGTGCCCATCTTTGCAATGTTTCCTTGGTATCTCTTATTTTCTTGAAGAGATCTCTTGTCTTTCCCACTCTATTATTTTCCTCTATTTCTTTGCATCCATCACTTGGAAGGCTGTCTTATCTGTCCTTGCTATTCTTTGGAATTCTGCATTCAGATGGGTATATCTTTCCATTTCACCTTTGCCTTTCACTTCTCTTCTTTTCTCAGCTATTTGTAAGGCCTTCTCAGACAACCATTTTGCCTTTTTGCATTTCTTTTTCATGGGGAGGTCTTGATCATTGCCTCCTATACTGTGTCACGAACCTCCGTCCATAGTTCTTCAGGTACTCTGTCTATGAGATCTAATCCCTTGAAGATATTTGTCACTTCCACTGTATAATCATAAGGGATTTGATTTAGGTCATACATGAATGGTCTAGTGGTTTTCCCTACTTTATTCAATTTAGTCTGAATTTGGCAATAAGGAGTTCATTACCTGAGCCATAGTCAGCTGTTGGTCTTGTTTTTGCTTACTGTATAGAGCTTCTCCATCTTCAGCTGCAAAGAATATAGTCAGTGTGATTTCAGTATTGACCATCTGGTGATGTCCATGTGTAGAGTCTTCTCTTGTATTTTAGAAGAGGGCATTTGCTATGACCAATGCAGTCTCTTGGCAAAACTCTATTAGCCTTTGCCCTGCTTCATGCTGTACTCCAAAGCCAAACCTCCTGTTACTCCAGGTATCTCTTGACTTCCTACTTTTGCATTCCAGTCCCCTATGATGAAAAGGACATCTTTTTCATTGGTGTTAGTTCTAGAAGGTCTTGTAGGTCTTGTACAATCGTTCAGTTCAGTTCAGTCACTCAGTCGTGCCGACTCTTTGCAACCCCATGAACTGCAGCACACCAGGCCTCCCTGTCCATCACCAACTCAAGTTCACTCAAACTCAAGTCCATCGAGTCGGTGATGCCATCCAGCCATCTCATCCTCTGTTGTCCCCTTCTCCTCCTGCCCCCAATCCCTCCCAGCATCAGAGTGTTTTCCAATGAGTCAACTCTTCACATGAGGTGGCCAAAGTACTGGAGTTTCAGCTTTAGCATCATTCCTTCCAAAGAACACCCAGGACTGATCTCCTTTAGAACGGACTGATTGAATCTCCTTGCAGTCCAAGGGACTCTCAAGAGTCTTCTCCAACACCACAGTTCAAAAGCATCAATTCTTCGGTGCTCAGCTTTCTTCACAGTCCAACTCTCGCATCCATACATGACCAGTGGAAAAACTATAGCCTTGACTAGACGGACCTTTGTTGGCAAAGTAATGTCTCTGCTTTTCAATATGCTATCTAGGTTGGTCATAACTTTCCTTCCAAGGAGTAAACATCTTTTAATTTCATGGCTGTAGTCACCATCTGCAGTGATTTTGGAGCCACTGTTTCCACTGTTTCCCCATCTCTTTCCCATGAAGTGATGGGACCAGATGCCATGATCTTTGTTTTCTGAATGTTGAGCTTTAAACCAACTTTTTCACTCTCCTCTTTCACTTTTATCAAGAGGCTTTTTAGTTCCTCTTCACTTTCTGCCATAAGGGTGGTGTCATCTGCATGTCTGAGGTTATTGATATTTCTCCTGGCAATCTTGATTCCAGCTTGTGCTTCTTCCAGCCCAGTGTTTCTCATGATGTACTCTGCATATAAGTTAAATAATCAGGGTGAAAATATACAGCCTTAATGTCCTCCTTTTCCTGTTTGGAACCAGTCTGTCTAATTCCAGAACATTTTCACATTTTCATTACCCTGAAAAGAAGCCTGGTACCCATTAGCAGTCACTTGCTCTTCAACTGCTAATCAACTTTTTATCTCTATGGATTCTTCTATTCTAGATATTTCACATAAATTGAATTATATAATATATAGCCATTTAAATCTGTCTTCCTTCAATTTGCATAATGTTTCCATGTTGTGGCATATATTGGTATTTCATTCCTTTTTATGTCCAAATAATCTATATTAACATGGTATTGATGTACCACATTTTACCAGCTTATGGACAGTGGGGTTTGTTTCCACAGTAGTGCTATTATGAATATCACTGCTATGAACATTCATGTTCAAGTTTTTTGTGGACATATGTTTTGATCCTCTTGAGTATATACCTAGAATTAGAATTGCTAGGTCATACATACAGCGACTGTCTAACTTTTTAAGGAACTGCCAAACTGCTTTCCAAGGTAACTGTACCATTTTTCATTCCCAGTGACAGTGTAGGAGGATTCCAGTTTCTCCTCACCAACACTTGTTATTTTCTGTTTGATTATAGCCATCCTAGATGGTATGAAGTATATCTCATTGTGGTTTGATTTGCATGTCCCAGATAGCTAATTATGTTGAGCATTTCATTTGATTATTTGACCATTTGAATATCTTCCTAGAGAAATACCTACTCAAATTCTTTTTACATTTTAAAATACGATTTTTGTCTTCCTATTGTTAAGTTGGAATATTCCTTCTCCAGTGCATGAAAGTGAAAAGTGAAAGTGAAGTTGCTCAATCGTGTCTGACTCTTAGCGACCCCATGAACGCACCCCATGAGTGCACCAGGCTCCTCCGTCCATTGATTTTCCAGGCAAGAGTACTGGAGTGGGGTGCCATTGCCTTCTCTGCTAGCCAGGATAGAAACACTATAAATAAGGAACTATCACAAAACAAGTTATATCTTAATGTTTCTTGCAACTCAACCTACACAGATTTAAAATACAAACACACGAGGCCCAATCTGTAGAAACAATTTCCAGATGTGTATAAGAGACAGACTACACCCTTATCAGACACATGATTTACAAATATTTTCTCCCATTATGTGATTTGTCTTTTAAATGTATTGATATGTACTTTGAAGTACAAGAGTTTTAAAAAAATTTTAATGAACTGAAATTTATTTATTTTTTCTTTGGTTGCTTATATTTTTGATATCATGCCTAAGAAATCATTGCCTAATCTCAGGTCATGAAGATTTATACCTATGTTTTCTTGTAAGAGTATTATAGTTTTAGCCCTTACATTTAGGGCTTTATGCATCAATGGCAGCCTTTTATTGTATCACACCAGCGTGGTCTTTTCTTATATCTGAAGATATTAATTTTAAGTTTTAAAATTTTATCTTCTGATTCTAGCATTTCGTTTTTCTTTAGAATTATTAATACTTTTAACGTCTTTGGTCCTAGCCTCATTTTAGAGACTCTCCTTTATATATATTATGCTGCTCTGCTGTTTGTTTTTTTTTCATGAGACACTAAAAAGCTGATTAAGCATGGCATGTTTGGGTGGGACTAATTGAGTGGTTGATCTCACCTTAGGATAATGAAATAGAAAACAACATTTGGCTTGGGGACCAAAAGTTAGTATTTGTAAATCTCTTTTCTTGGGTCTATGTTATTTTCCACAGAAAAATTCAACAAGCATGAGGGTAGTGGTAGAAGGTGTTCTAAAGATATTACTCAGCACTAAGAGCTCCCTGGTTGGAACTGGGGTCCTAATCGGTATGTAGAATTTCTTTAATTCTCTCTTAATAAGGTCTCAGCCCTACCCTTAGTGTGCTAGCATCCCTTGGTCCAGCCAAGCCTGTATAACATCTACAAATAGTGTACCTCCCATTTTCTGCCACTGAGAGAAAAGGGAAGGCACCTTTTTTCACTGATTGGAGAAGGAATTCTCAGATACAGGTAGTCTTCATACAGATTTTCAGCCACTGTTGTTTTCAGCCTCTCCTTGGACCCTCAATATGAATCATTACTTTGGCTGGATTTGCTTTTCTTCTTATGAATTCTACCCACCTACAGATGTACTCCCACTTTCTACTCTTATTTGGCAACAGTAAAAAAGTGAAATCTGTCCATAACCAATTGTGTGTATACTTGGCATCTTCCAAAATTTTTAGTGACTTTTCTCCCCTCCTCTTTACTCTTCTCCTATACCTTTTGTTTTCGTGTGTTCATTTATGTTAAACCTTTGCTCTCTATTGCTTAAATGAAGTTTCAAGGGTGAATTGAGATAAACTGTTATGTTCAAACTGGAATGAAATGCAGTGCTTACTGTCAGTTATTTTATCCAGCTTCCTCAGTCCTGAATTATTTCTGTTCAGCTCTTGCTGAACATATTTATGCATCAGCTCTTGATTTGTTGGATTTCATCAGGTATAATCCTTTAAAGAAGAGTTTATAGGCACTGTATTTCCTGAATTATCATATGCTTTAGAAGTATTATTTAGCTGGATATAAAATTAAATCCCAAAGAAAGGCAATGCCAAAAATCTTCAAACTACCACACAATTGCACTCATCTCACACACTAGCAAAGTAATGCTCAAAATTCTCCAAGTGAGGCTTCAACGGTATGTGAACTGAGAACTTCCAGATGTTGAAGCTGGATTTAGAGATGGCAGAGGAACCAGAGATCAAATTGCCAACATCTACGGGATCATAAAAAAAAGCAAGAGAGTTCAGGAAAACATCTATTTCTGCTTTACTGACAATGCCACAGCCTGTGACTGTGTGGATCACAGCAAACTGTGGAAAATTCTGAAAGAGATGGGAATACCAGACTACTTAACCAGCCTCTTAAGAAATCTGTATGCAGGTCAGGAAGCAACAGTTAGAACTGGACATGGAACAATGGACTGGTTCCAAATTGGGAAAGGAGTATGTCAAGGCTGTATATTATCACCCTACTTATTTAATTTATATGCAGAATACACCATGCGAAAGGCCAGGTTGGATGAAGCACAAGCTGGAATTCAGATTGTTGGGAGAAATATCAATAACCTCAAACATGTAGAGGATACCACCCTTATGGCAGAAAGTAAAGAGGAACTAAGGAGCCTCCTGATGAAAGTGAAAAAGGAGAGTGAAAAAGCTGGCCTAAAACTCAAAATTCAGAAAACTAAGATCATTGCATGCAGTCCCATCATTTCATGGCAAATAGATGGGGAAACAATGGAAACAGTGAGAAATTTTATTTTCTTGAGCTCCAAAATCACTGGAGATGGTGACTGAAGCCATGAAATTTTTAAAGATACTTGCTCCTTGGAAGAAAAGCTATGACAACCAACCTAGACAGCATATTAAAAAGCAGAGACACTACTTTGCTGACAAAGGTCCATCTAATCAATGCTATGATTTTTTCCAGTAGTCATATATGGCTGTGAAAGTTGGACCATAAAGAAATCTGGGTGCTGAAGAATTGATGCTTTTCAACTGTAGTATTGTAGAAGACTCTTGGGAGTCCCTTGGATTACAAGGAGATCAAACCAGTCAATCCTAAAGGAAATCAGTCCTGAATATTCATTTGAAAAGACCCTGATGCTAGGTAAGTTATTAAAGGCAGGAGGAGAAGGGGACGACAAAGGATGGGATGGTTGGATGGCATCACCAACTCAATGGACAGGAGTTAGAGCAAGCTCTGGGAGTTACTGATGGACAGGACTGCCTGGCATACTTGCAGTCCATGGGCTCAGAAAGAGTCAGATATGACTGAGCAAGTGCACTGAACTGAACTGAGCTGAATATTGTTCAGTCAACTTTCTTTTCTTCAGAGATTTCTCAATACCAAATGTTACATTAACCCTATCAAAGTTTCTCAGTTCATCTATACATTGACTGAATTTCATCTTTAAGTAGTTTTTTTTTTTTTGTAAGTAGTCATGAATGTTAATGCAATCTTTTAGAAATTCTTTCCTGTTTTCCACATTGTTATCTTTGTACAAGAACAGCCTGGCTAGGTATAACATTCAGTTCAGTTCAGTTGCTCAGTTGTGTCGACTCTTTGCGACTCCATGAACTGCAGCACGCCAGGCCTCCCTGTCCATCACCAACTTCAAACTCCGGTAGATAGTAGAGAACAGAGTTGCCTGGTGTGCTGTAGTCTGTGGAGTCAAAGAGAGGTGGACATGACTTAGTGACTAAAAAACAACTGGTCACACAGTAGTGACCGAGTCAGACAAGGTGCTCAGTCTCACAGAGTTTATAAGAAAATGGGCAGTAGCAATTACAGTTTGATAAGTACTTTGATGGGTAAACTCCGGGAGACAGTGAAGGACAGGGAAGCCTAGAGTGCAGCAGTTCGTGGGGTCGCAAAGCGTCGGACACAATTTAGTGACTGAACTACAACAACAGCAGCACTGGGCCAAGTCGAGGGTCATGCAAAAATCCCCAAGGAGGGTTTCTGTCCTGGGTTTTTGATTGGGAAAGGCAAAAAGAAGGAATGATTATCCAGACCAGGGAAGGTCTCCCTCCTACTGTCTGTTTCCTTCTAGACTGACTTCTTTGAGGTGGTGAATGAACTCCTTTAAGACGTATATTTAAGAGAAAATAATACGATGCCTTATTTATTTAAATTTTTGATATATTTTTACTAACCACACAGATCTACTGAAAAGTTGCAAATACAGTAGAAAAAACTTTTTTCCTGAGCTATTTAAGAGTAAGTTGCCAATCTGATGACCCATCAAAACCAAATACATCAGCTGGTATTTCTGCAAATGAGTACATACTCCTCCATAACTGCCATGTGACCATCGGCATCAGGAAACTAGCTGTGACTCATCACCATCGCCATACCCTCAGACACCACTTGAGTTTGGTCAGTTGTTCCAGGAATGGCTTTTATGGGGAAAAGATCCAGTTCATGGTCATGTACTGATTGTGTCATCTACCCTTCCTCACTGTTTCCTTGACCTTTGTGACCTTGTTATTTTTTAAGAGAATGGGACAGTTGTTTTGTAGAATGTTCCTCCATTTTCATCTGTCTGATGTTTCCTCATTCATCTGTGTGTGTGTGCTCAGTTGTGTCCAACTCTTTGCATCCCCAAGGACTGTAATCCACCAGGCTCTTCTGTCCACAGGATTTTTCCAGGCATGAATACTGGAGTGGGCCGTCATTCCCTTCTTCGGGGGATCTTCATGACCCAGGGATTGAACCCATATCTCTTGCATTAGCAGGTGGATTCTTTACCACTATACTACCCAGGAAACCTGATATTTCCTCATGGTTAGGTTTAACCTGTGCATCTTTAGCAGAGGTGAGGTTGTATTCTTTATGGCATCATCACGTGCGGTGCAGGATTTTGAACTGTTCCATCATTAGATAAAATGGCATTTGCTAGGCTTCTTCACCATGAAGCCACTCTTTTGCTCTCTGTGATTAATATGTATTTTTAAAATTATATTTATTTTATTTGGCTGTGCCAGGCCCTACTTTGAAGCTGCAGCATGAAAACTCCCAGGTGTAGCTGTGAATCTAGTTCTCTGACCAGAGATGGAACCAGAGATGGAACCAGGGATGGAAGCCAGGCCCCCACACCCCCTTGCTGGGAGCTTGGAGTCCCAGCCACTGGACTACCAGGGAAGTCTCAATATATATTTTGAGAGAGAAACTGAAAACATCCCTCATCAAGTCCTTAATTCAGTATGGATTCATGATTTTCTGTTTTATTCAATGGGTTATGTATGTGCTCAGTCCCTCAGTCATGTCTGACTCTCTGTGGCCCCATGGACTGTAGCCCATCAGGCTCCTCTGTCCATGGCGTTTTCTAGGCAAGAATATTGGAGTGGGCTGCCCAGGGATCAAACCTGAGTCTCTTGCATCTCCTGCATTGGCAGGTAGATTCTTTACCCTCTATTAGCACCTGGGAAG
Source organism: Madoqua kirkii (assembly GCA_006408675.1). Taxonomy (NCBI): domain Eukaryota; kingdom Metazoa; phylum Chordata; class Mammalia; order Artiodactyla; family Bovidae; genus Madoqua; species Madoqua kirkii. Next base: position 5,898 of record SJYC01033497.1, on the reverse strand, counting down.
CCCTCAATGGGTTGTGATCTGTTACAATTCTTTTTATGCTCAAATTGTGTTATATTTGAGCCCCTTCAAGCTGACTTCTGTGTCTTTGTGGCATTTTCCTGTCATCTTTTGAGCATTTCCATATTTTCTTCTGAAACAGATAGATGTTCTAGGTTCAGCTTCTACATACCCTGTCCTAGCCTTAACTGCTTCTCCAAGGAGCTTTTAGTGGAGAATGGTACTTAGAAACCAAAATCTGGGCACTAGGTGTGCTCATGGCTATGGAGCTGTTGCTGCACCAAGAACCTCTTGGTAGACAGAGCTAGAAAATACATGAATGTGTCAACACACACACATCCATTTCTAAGTGTATTTTTATTGACATCCTTGAGTTTACACCGACACCTTCAGTTTCAACCCAGTATCACAGCGCTCTTTCTCATCTTCTCTATTTCCATATTTGCAGTTCCTTTCTCTTACAGTGAGAAACCTAGATCTCACTGTTCTAAATATACTTACTTATTTGATCCGTACCCTGTATAGAATCAGTCTCCACCCCTCCTCCCCCATGTGGACCTCCTCCCTCTATCAGCTCTGACACCCCATCTGGACCTAGAACATGCATAGAAACCTGAGCTCTAGTGCCCTCTCTGGGCTACCTCTCCTCACACACACACCTCCTTTGCTTTATCTACCTTCATGAGTTATGGACTTAATTATTGAGGAAGGGACAAGATGCTAAGGGAAGGAAAAAGGGAGAAAAAAAGAGGAAAGGAAAGGGGAGACACGTGAAGGAGGTCAGGAAGGGTCACTTGGAAGCTTTTAGCTTCCGTTTCCTTGGTTGCACCTTTAAAGTACTGTGTTATCTATCATCACATCAGAATTCATGTTTACTTTGCACAAGTGCTCCTGGTTCAGCAGCCTCTCCATTCCTCTCTCTACTTCCCTATCTGTATCCAAGAATCCATCCATCCTGGTCTCAGCGGCTCGTGGAATTAGCTCCAGAGTGTGCAGTTCTGGACTATCTGGTTTGTCAGCGTCTTTGAAGAACCAGTTGTCTGAAAAGAATGAAGGATCTTAGCTTCCCTCCAGCAGAGCACGTAGAAGGTAAGCACAGGACATCTGATATCTCAGGTGTAATTCCATGCAATTATGAGATCATATCTCTGAAAGGGAAAAGGCAGATAAATATATCCTTTAAGGTTTTGTTCACTTGTTAAAATGCGAGCTAGCACCATTGTTTGTTATTCAGATAATTTTGTCATTTAAATAGGTTTTCAATACCTCAGTATTGCTCAGTTCAACTTTCATAACGCTGATTAAGAATGTCAGAAAAATACAACTAAGTTAATACTAAGAATTTGAAAGTCTAAATGTACTCCTTAAATTTAAGTGTAACATTTCAAGAAGATTCAACCTTCTTTAATTAATCAAGATTTAATGTCTGCTTCCATTAAAATTAATTAATAAACAAAACCAAAAAAAATCTCAGAACAACTCAAGCTATAACATACTTTAGTTGAAAATTTAATTTTACATTGCATCTCCCTTGAGAAGTGGTACATCTTAGGGATTTTTAAAATAGAAGTAAGACCAGGACAACTATAGAAAGTTCTAATATAAGCGTCCAATCTAATATAAACGATCCTCATGCATAGATTAATGAGCACCTCAGAGCTCAAACACCTCAAAGATAAAAATTATCTTATTTAGGGTGACTCAGTCTAGTGAGAGATGCTTTTGTCAGAGTCACAGAAAAATGAAAATGCTGGAATTTTAGTATTTATTTTAAGCAATATGAAATGCCATTTTTTAAATGACATCAGAATTCTATTTAAAGCTTTTCAAGTTTATTAGATGATGTAACTGGAGATGAAAGCTGAGCCTCCATAAGCATTCCATCTCTTGGAGTCTGGTTTGTCCAAGCTTTGCACCTCCTTCACATCTACACCCCTCCCCAGGAGCCAGTGGAGCCCTGTGAGCTCACAGATCACAGACCCTAACCACTGTCCCTGAGTTGAGGGTATTTGTCTTAGGATGGTGGCAAGAGGACTTGGTGGGGAGGTGCAAGTGGTAAGTGGTGATGAGAACTGGGAGAGGTTGGAGTAAAGATGTCCAGATTAGGTGGACATCAGGAGGGATTCAGAGGAGAAGGGCTGAAGAGCCAAAAGGCTAAGCTAATTGCCAAAAAATCTAAAATGCAAAAATGTTACATTCACAAACATAATTCAGTACCTAAAAATACTGTAATATCAAAAAGGGGTGAGGAGACTTCACGGGAGTAATGGTACTGCTCACTATTTTGATTAGAATGATGGTTTCATGGATGTATGAACATGCAAAGCTTTTCTAATTGCACACATTTACAAAAAATTTTATTTTGGCTCTTCGGGGTCTTAGTTGCAGCCTGTGAGATCTTGGCTCTTCAGTTTTTGTTGAGGCATGTGGGACCTAGTTCCCTGATCAGGGATGGAACCTGGGGCCCCTGCTTTGGGAGCGTGGAGTCTTAGCTACTGAATCATCAAGGAAGTCCCTAATTGTACACTTCCTAATGTGCACTTTATCTTTTGTCTGTTTTACTTTATGCCTTAAAATGTGTGTACTAAGTCATTTCAGTCGTATCCAACTCTTTGTGACCCTATGGACTATAGCCCACCAGTCTCCTCTGTCCATGAGATTCTCCAGACAAGAATGCTGGAGTGGGTTGTCATTTCCTCCTCCAGGGGATCTTCCAACCCAGGGATTGAACCTGAGTCTCTTACATCTCCTGCATTGGCAGATGGGTTCTTAACCAGCACCACCTGGGAAGCCCTATGTCTTAATAAAACTCTAAAAAATATGGTACACAGTAGTGATAGAAACCTATATAACCATTGCCAGCTGTATCAAAATCTGAGCAGATCAACCTGATATTGGGCTTTCTGTTTGGACCTGGGAAGGGTCTGGGCCAGTGATTTTAGAAATGAATTATTTTGCCTAGTTACATGATCTTAACTGCCTTCAGTGAGTTTTTTTCATGGGGGCTGGGAATTAAGCAGAGGGCTCTGATTTGTGTTTTAATTTTAATTAGTCCTTGTATGCAGGTGTCAGGGAAGAAAAAAATGTTTCCTCCACCCTCTTAGGTTCTGTGCTGAGGGACTTAGAATTAAACAAAAAAAGATAGATTAAGGGGGGCAGAACACTCAAGTTTAAAACATATTTACATAAATGAAAGTTCACATTAACAAAGCAGAACTCAAAGAATCAGTAGATTTGGGGATATCATAAAAGATATCATTTTCAACCAAGGAAGGAGAGTTTGGGCTTCAAGAGATGATAAATCCTGGGGAAGAAAGTAGAAAATATATGGGGGAACTAAAGGAAGATAAAAGTTCTTAGAGTCAGGGCTGTTGCATGTTTGTTTAAATATTGTTTTATTTATTTGGCTTTGTTAAGAATCAAGAAGGAGAAACCTGAATGTCTACCAATAGAGAAAGTGATTTTAAAAATGTTGGCTCATCTGTACAATGGATACAACCACTACAAATCATATGTTCTGGAATTCTGCTTCCAGCCAACATAGAAAAAAGAAGACCAGATTACCCTCCATCTGAAACAACAAAAAAATAAATAAATAAATTCCCCAGACAAATTACATAAAACAGTAGTTTCCAAGACACTGTACACCAGCAACAGATGACAGTTATCCCTGAGAGATGGGAAACAAATGAGGAGAGCTCAAACATTGCCCCCAGATTCTTACCTTGAGAGAGTTTCCAGTCTATGGCACAGGGAGGGGAAACTGAGTGAGAACCCCGTGACTTTCCTGAGTCAAGGAGACAAGAGCTGAGATTGGAGGAGCTAGAGCCCACAGGACAGAATACTAGACAAAAGAGAAGTACACAAAGAGGGAACCCTGGAGACCTGCAGCGCATGCCCTCAAATACTCAGCAGAATGAGTCTCAGGCAAGTGTACATGGCAGGCCATGGAAAGATCCATCCAGAAGGATTACAGGAAACAGTCTCTTCAAGTGTACCTAGAATTAAAAAGGAGTTCATTGCTTGATCATACATTCCTTAATTATTTAATAATTTCATACATTTCATTTTTTTAATTCTCATCACTAGCTCTCATCACTAAACAAAAAATTGCTTCATATAAATATTTAAGAAACAATTGCATCTGATGGAGTTAAATAGTAAAGACAAAAATAAATGTCACCCATCTATAGCACCGGGAAACAGTTACCAATAAACCTAATTTGTTTCTGAGGTCAATCATACAATTTTCTTTAAAAACTAGTTTTTATCTCTTACCTTTAATTCATTTAGGCATAATGTTGAGTTGAGATAAATTCAAACCATGCAGACGCTTGTAGAAATGTGGTTTGTAAGATTTAAAGTTTTTATACTTAACCTCAAAACTCAGTTTTACTTCTTATAATGATTGAGTTCATTACACTATATATTTTGACATCATTAAATTATTAAATACTTTCCATATTTCCTCTCATTCTTCATCTTCTTAGATTGAGGATCTATAATTCTTTGGACTCTTCCAGTTATTCTTAGAATCATCTTTGCTGTTGTATTTCTCTGGGCATTATTTTTTACTTTAAAGAACAACCATCATTAATGGCTTCTGAAAAGTATTAGACATGATGTCCACAATGACAGTTTCTCATGCTGTGAACTTTGCCTTCCCAAGGTAGAAAAATTTTTTAACCTACTTCCCATGCTCCATTGCCTTACATTGGGAGGTGAGGCACATGAAGAGCAGTCTAGGCAAGGACATTACTTTCCTTGGCGGGAGACAGCAGAGGTTGCATTGTTCTCAGGCTGGCAGCAGCAGCATTATCTTCGTTGGTTCAGGAGCAGTAACTTCTTGGTTGGGCCAGCCTGGCTGCGTGTTCTGTGGCTGGTGGCACTGGAAGCGACTTCCAGTCCAAAAGATTCACCACCATCAAGTGGTCCTGTGCTTGGCACAGGGACAGCGCCTCCTTACTAGGCCAGTTGGATGGGTGGCTCTGGTCTTTGCTCTTAGAAGTCAGGCCCAGAGTCTGTTTCTCTAGACTGACTAATGATTCTTCTAGTCATCTAATACCGCTTCCAAAATCCCTATCTGCTTAGACTAAGTAAAGCCGATTACTCTTTCTTTCTTGTTGTGGATCACACTGACATTTCACAGTGTTTACTCTGAAGCCCACCCTGGCTTTCATTTCCATATACTTTAAGCTGGGTATTAGTGCTGCCTAACCTTTTCATCACAGCACACTGATTCGTCGTAACAAGGAATACTAGTGATGTTTTACTTTAACTTCTGGTTCCTTTGCTTGCCAAAGCAGTAACTACAAAAAAAGAACAGTCTATTTTGATGACCAGCCCAAGATATATCATGAGCTAGATTCCATTAGCATAACCTCCTGAAAGATTTTTTAAAAGCTTTCAATTGTTACGCACATGGGAATGAGAAAACCAGAAAACTTTCCAAAGCCTCCGCCTCTTGGAATGTTTTCACAACTTCACTAATTATCTTTATAGATTTCTTTTTGACTCCAGAGCCAGTTAGAGCCTTAAATACAAAGGCCTTTGACTTTCAAGTTTCATTAAAGATTATTTTCCTCATTTTGTGAGAGTGGGGAGACAATACAAAGACTAAATTTAGGGCTTACATCAATGCCATTCTTACCAGCTCATATCAAATGAGAGTTCCAGTCACTAGGCTAATCCTTACCCATTCTTTAAATCTGGAGTTAAATGTCCCTTCCTCAATGAACAATTTCCTGCCCCCTCCACATCTAAATTTTCCTCTCTGTTTTATTGTTTCAAAGAAACCTATAATTTTTTTTGGAACAGTAAAACAAATTTTGCTTTGTAGACCTTATCACAATTGCTATGCATTTTTGTGTACAATAAATATCTGCCTTTCCCACGAACCTC
>SJYC01033496.1:0-19881 GCA_006408675.1 Madoqua kirkii | reverse complement strand
CCTGCCCCCTCCACATCTAAATTTTCCTCTCTGTTTTATTGTTTCAAAGAAACCTATAATTTTTTTTGGAACAGTAAAACAAGTTTTGCTTTGTAGACCTTATCACAATTGCTATGCATTTTTGTGTACAATAAATATCTGCCTTTCCCATGAACCTCTAAGCATCACTGAATATGCTGTGTTCAGAATAGTGCCTGGCACAGAAAAAAGATGTGATAAATAGTTGATAAATGAATGAATCTCAGCCATCAGGCATCTATCTTACTCTGCGTTCGACTGTTCCTTCACTGTGAATGCTCCCAGTGACACATCCATTAACTCAAATTCTGATGGAAGAGGATTAGAAGCACAAGAAGCAGTGTCTCGGGAGTGAGGCTGTAGCTCAATAACAGTGGAGACAAAAAGTAAAAACCTTAAAGAGAATTCACACAAAGGCAGGTGCTAACATGAAAAACTGCAGAGAATATGTTTGTATGCAGAGTAGACACAGAAACAATGTTAGACTAATCATCTCCTAAATTGAATGAGCTGAGGTGAGAGATTGTAGTGAGCTAGACCCTGAGAGAAAGGGGAAATTTTGGATTATGGATAATAAAATTTGCTTATTCTCCTATTAATATATAGTAAGGAATTTAGCCTTGACCAAAGACAGGCCTTTGTCCCAGCTCCTGGAAGGGAATCTCTAAATTTTGGGAAGCTCCAGAATCATAGGAGCGTCCTTGTTGAAGACAGTGGACCCCTTGGATCACATTTGACAGTTCCTGTTAACAAGATGACTCAGCTTGTGGCTGGCCTCACCTAATAGTATTAGCATCAGGGGCTGGTCATGCCAGAAAGACCAATCATATCAATTGTGGTGGGGACTTTGGGTTACATGATATTGATCAAACCTGAGACTACATTCAACCACGTGGGCAATTAATCAATTGTGTCTACATGATGAAGCCCCAAGAAAAACTCTGGATACCAAAGCACAGGTGTGCTTCCTGGGTTGACATTACTTTGTGAGTATTGTCACACATTGATGCTGAGAAGATAAGCCATCGCTGAAGACAATGGGAGCTTCAGGTTTGGAATCTTCCCAAGCTGTCCTGGGCATCTCTTGCATTGGCTGATTTTAATGTATTCTTTTCCTATAATAAAAATAGCCATGAGTATAATAGGTTTCAAAGAGTTCTTCGAGTCTTTCTAGCTATAACGAAACCTACGGGTGGTTTCTGAGAACCCCTAAATTTGAAGTTGTCAGAAGTAAGGACATTGTTGTGTAGACTCTTCCCTTTAACTTTGTAGTTGGTTTCTAATCCTTGAAACTGGGGTCCTAAGTTTCGGGTAGACTTGGCAGTCTGGAGGACTATGCCCTTAACCTCATAGTTTGACCAATTCCGGTAGGTACATTTTATATTGGGCAATTCTATATGGATTAAAAAAGTTTTATCACTGCAAACTAATCAGTTTTATGAAGAGAGTGGAAAAAAAGTTAAAAGTAGATAATATGGGCAAAACAACTGGAAAAGGAACAAAATATCTAAATTTGGATGCTATGTGCATTATTTGGAACATGCATATATGAGACAATCACTTTTAAATGTTTTCAGCACATAAGCTGGCAATATCTAATAACAATAATTAATATTTGTTAAGTGCTTACTGTTGAACAGTTTCTGTTCTGAGTATTGTACATTATTTACTTATTTAATTCTTATAACAGTTATTTGCCCAGATATAGAAACCAGGCACAAGGAGTTTAAATAATGTGTGCTGTGTTACACACCCAGGATTTGAATCCAAATTATCTGACTCCACGGTTAATGCGCTTATCCAATTTCTTATATGGTATTTTAAAAGGTAATCATTTATATCTTCTCTGATATCATAAAAAGGTGTTATTAATAGTAACCTAGTTATCTTAATACCCAATCCCAATCATCTCAATGACAAAGAACCATTTTTATATAGGCAGATGTGCATTTTATCTTATTCTGTCATCCTTCTCACATTAGTCAAGAAGTCCTAACTTCCTGTATTGGAGGAGGAAGAGCACAAATAACATAGAAGAAAAAATAAATAAATACAAATATATAAATAAAAATAAATAAAATTTAAAAATAAATACTTTGCTTTCAAGCTTCAAAATAAAATTTAAACACTTTCTCTAGTTAGAGGAAGCAGGTTTAGATTATTTTGGCATTTACCCTGTGTTTATATTGTGGACCTATGGAGTCACTTGAAATAGGAAATATCTTCAAATAACATTGCTGCACATTTGGCTGGCCCTGACACTTGATTTATATTTCTTTGATCTTACATTGCTTCAAATCAAAGCCCAAAGGAAAATGTTTTCAAATGCCCTGAGAGAATAAGTTTTGATATACTGTTTACAGGTGCCTCTATTACATGCATCCATAAAAAATGACTGTTTTCACCTCTTTAATATTTTAAGTGAAATTTTTTTTCTTTTTTTTTTTTGGCCAGACTGTGTGGTTTGCAGGATCTTAGTTCCCTGACCAGGGATCCAACCTTAGGCCCTCAGTAGTGGATGCAGAGGGTCCTAACCACCAGACCACCAGGGAATTTCCTAAAGTAATTTTTTAAAAGTCTTGTCTATCACTTTTTATTGTTTTCCACAGGAGAGTCATCTGAATTATCTACACCGTCAGTTTCAGGAATAAAAAGCTCTGACTAATGTCTTTTCAATTTGAAGATTCAATTTTTCCATCATTTCAATAACATATTAGGCTATTTTTATTTTGATTCCATTGTATCCAATACTCCATTCATCGCATATTCTGCCCAGTCAAATCAATGATCTCCCTTTCCCCACCAAATCATAATCTCCTCATGGAGAGAGCTCTTTTTCTATTGTGTTTAGAAAAATACATACTGAAGTAAATATGGATGAATAAGTATTGAATAAATTAATGAATAAATTTCAATCTATTTTATCATCTGACTTTATAAATTTTAAAACTATAACAAAATATATTTCTTTTTATAAAATGCTTATATACTATTTGTACTATATGATGCTTACGTCATTCACCTAACTATAAATCATTTAGAATATATGAGCCAGGGACTTTCCTGGTGACCTAGTATTTAAGACTCTGTCCTTCCACTATAGAGGGTGTGGGTTCCATGTGTGGTCAGGGAACTAAGATCCCATATGCCACACAAGGCAGTCAAAAAAAATGAGCCAATTATCTTTTTAAATGTATGTGATGTTGAGTCTTATTTATTCACAGATAATGAAACTTTAAAACTAATTTTTATCTGTTGTGTTGCATGTGAGGGAAGAAAGTGTTTTATAATTCACTTCTGACCATGCTCTGTTTTGTAGAAATATAGACATTAAACATATTAAACACTTTCATCCCTAGTCTCTCAGGAGTACACTCATAATTTTTTATTGTTCCCTATTCTTAAACCAAGATGTGTTAGGTTTAGAGAATAGTGCTATAACTGGTTAATGAGTTTATATTTTGCATCTTTTCCTTTACAAACTAATTAAGAAGCTCCTATCCCTTATAATTTTAGTGAAGGTATAAAACTGAATTATTCCAAGTTCAAAGCAAAAACAAAACAAAAATCAGAAACCACTCTATGTACATCTAACTAAAGTTTAAAAACTATATTTGATATATGGAATTAGTTGCTTACAAAATCAGAACTGGACAAGCAGAAGCGAAAGTCAGCACTGAATTCCTGGTTTTGAAGGCATACTACCATTGCTGCCTAACTGCTGCTATTGCTACTATTCAAACTGTTACTGCCACAAAGGCCTCTCCTCTCTCACCTCCAAAATTGGTGACTACACAGTAGAACATATCTGGCTGCCACAGTGGCCTCCAGTTCCCCATGAAACTGATGGCTGGACAAAGAAACACTGACTTGGCTGCAAGCACTCATATCTTTATGATCTGTTGGCTAACAGCAATGACAGTGGGAAGATGACCTTTGCCCATCTTCAAAGGTCATGTGAAGGCATTTCACTGGTAAATCCTAGTATACATCCAGAATAATAATTCAAAGGAGTCTGTGAAATGGAGTTTTAAGCTTTGCAGACCCTAAATTTTTTTTTAAGTTAATAAAATGAAGTAGGGATGGATGACAGGTGCCAATAACACACTAGGGGAACATCACTGGTTCAAAGGATCTTCTCCCAGAAATTGAATTTATTACTTCATTGCTACAGGGGCTAAGCTTTCAGTGGAACAAGAATTATTTTGGCTACAAAAATACACCACCAATATGGAGGATTACAATCAAATGCTCCTCTAAAAACCAAGCCAATCAGGCAATTTATTTGACCCTATCTCCTCCTAGTGGGTGTGGGGGCTACAGGTGTGGTCTGAGTGGGTGTGACAAACTACTAATTACACCCAACTATGTGTTCTCCTATTATCAATAGATGTCTCATTTTTACCTGCCCATGAGGACATGTGAGCTATACATTATACTTGCCAACTTCTGTTGTGACTGGGGATGGTCTTGTAACTAAGTTATGGCCAGTGAGACATAAGCATAAGTGCTATGGAATACTTCACAGAAGTAGCCTTAAAAAAAAAAAGGCACAGCTTTCCTTTTCTCTTATTGGCAAGTCTGAATAGCAGTGTAATAGCTGGATATCTATCTTGGACTGTGAGTTAAAGGTCATGTCCTAAAGATGGCAAAGCTACAAAATGGAATGGGACGGGGTCCCAGATATCATGGAGTGCATTTAAACCACTAGCCTTATTTCCTGAGAGAAAAATAAAATTCCGTTTTGTGTAAGCAATTGCCATTATGGGTTTTTCTATTTTTTCAGGCAAAAATTATATGGAACACCTATATATAGAAATTATTTAGCACATAATTCTAGTTGATACAGTAAGCTTTTAAAATAAAGTTATATTTAAGGTAAGAACCAAAGAATGAATAGAGAAAACTGTGAGGTATGCATTTCTTAGAAATCAAGGTTTATTGGGAAGAAATAGGCAAAGCAAACAACTCAGAATTCAAGAAAAACAATTAAAAATAAAGAAAATAAATGGAATTTATGAATATAAAAACAAATAGAATAAAAACCACATAAGATTTAATCAATTAAACACAAGTCTACGTCTCTGAAAAATTCAAGGGATTTTGAGATAAATTGTTAGATTGGATATGTACCTTTAATTTGGGTTTCTCTAAGAATCCAGCTGAGCTACTTAAAATCCTATAAGATGACACTTTCAAACTGTGGTGCTGGAAAAGACTCTTGAGAGTCCCTTAAACAGCTAGGAGATCAAACCAATCAATCTAAAGGAAATCAACCCTGAATATTCATTGGAAGGACGGATACTGAAGCTCCAATACTTTGGCCACCTGACACAAAGAGCCGACTCACTGGAAAAGACCCTGATGCTGGGGAAGATTGAGGGCAGGAGGAGAAAGGGATAACAGAGGATGAGCTGGCTGGATAGCATCACTGACTCAATGGACATGAGTTTAAGGAAACTCCAGGAGATTGTTAAGGACCAGCAAGCCTGGCATGCTACAGTCCATGGGGTTGCAGAGTCAAACATGACTTAATGAATGACAAAAATGCACTAACACAAAAGTGAAGAGATAGTTTCAAAAATACAAACCTACAGGTATGCAGCGAATAAGACAGAAGACAGCAGAAAAAAAATCTTAGTAGCTGGAAAGCAGATGGATAACTTAGTAGAAGTGATAAACCAACTACCAGTCCTGAAGTAGGAAAAGCTGAGAACCAATTGTGTTTATACTACAAGATTTTCAGAAGTATCAAAACCGTCAGCCCTAGATACTCTGGAAATGATGACAGGGTTCCAAATAAGGAGAAGTATGTTAAAATTGCCTCAGAATTATTTAAATCTCTAGTGGTCAGATCACTTTCTCCTACTGCAGTCACTAAGTAACCTGCTTTCCTGTCCCTACCATAAGTCTGGAGTCTTGTTTTCTAATGACTCAAGGAAAAGAGAGTCACAATATTAGAGGGTCCATGGTTAAAACTGAGAGCAGGGGTAATATGGGTAGTGGAAATAGGTGACCATCTAAACAGTGAATGATGATTGATAGAAAAGCTATTTTAGTCACTGGGACCACTTATAAATATTTCATTTCTCCTCTCAGACACGGAGAAGTGACATATATTACTTTTGGGTGGAGCTTTTGGAGACAGTCTAACAAATGGTCTAATGCATTTATTTTGCCCACTATAGTGATTATGAAAGCCTTTGTAAAGACAGGAGTCTGCAGAAGCCTGGGTCCCTTACTGACAGCTGTGAGGAGGATCCCATGCTAAACTGTATGGGATGTGTAGTGTGAGAAGCAATCAACCTTAATGTGTTAAACCATTGAGATTTGCAGTAACTGTTTTGTACTGAAGCATAACTAACCTATCCTGAATAATGTAGACTTACACTCCTCTTTCCCATTCAATCTTTTACTTTTTCAATCCATACCTTTTTCTCCTGAGTAGATTTTTAAAGATTTGGGGACTCTGACTAGTCCAAGTGGAAACACCTAATTACACTGACTAAAGACCTAAAAACACTGTTGTGGATTTCTCCAACAACTCTTAATTCACCTTAGAGAAATAATCAAAATGGACAAGCCCTGGTAGCATGTGCTCAGAGCTATTATTGAGCTCTTTAATCTCCCACACTAAATTAAGAACAGATACCTGAAGGAGACTCCCAAAGAAAGTTTCCTAAAAGAAATACAAAAATAAAAGCAATATGGCATAAGGAATAGATCTTAATTTTATCTATTTCCAAATAGTTGTATACTCGATTTAAAAAAAAAAACCTTACCATTACTCCTTAGAAGAAAAGTTATGACTAACTTAGATAGCATATTGAAAAGCAGAGACATTACTTTGGCAACAAAGGTCTGTCTAGTCAAGGCTATGGTTTTCCCAGTGGTCATGTATGGATGTGAGAGTTGGACTGTGAAGAAAGCTGAGCACCGAAGAATTGATGCTTTTGAACTGTGGTGTTGTAGAAGACTCTTGAGAGTCCCTTGGACTGCAAGGAGATCCAACCAGTCCATTCTAAGGGAGATCAGTCCTGGGTGTTCTTTGGAAGGACTGATGCTGAAGCTGAAACTCCAGTACTTTGGCCACTTCATTCGAAGAGTTGACTCATTGGAAAAGACTCTGATGCTGGGAGGGATTGGAGGCAGGAGGAGAAGGGGACAACAGAGGATGAGATGGCTGGATGGCATCACCGACTCGATGGACTTGAGTTTGAGTGAACTTGAGTTGGTGATGGACAGGGAGGCCTGGTGTGCTTCAATTCATGGGGTCGCAGAGTCAGACACAACTGAGCGACTGAACTGAACTTAACCGAACCATATGTGAAACAGATGACCTGTCCAAGTTCGATGCATGAAACAAGGTACTCAAAGCCAGTGCACTGGGACAACCCAGGGGGAGGGGATGGGGATGGGGTGGAGGGGTGTTGCCAGGTATGTGTGTGTGGGGGGGGACATGTACACTCCTGGCTGATTCATGTCAATGTATGGCAAAAACCACCATAATATTGTAAAGTAATTAGCCTCCAATTAAAATAAATAGATTTTTTAAAAACCTTTATTAAAACTTTTTTCCAATGGGAAACCAAAGCAAAGCAAAAAAAAAAAAAAAGATAAATTAGAGAAAATAGCAAGTTTCTAAAAGCTGGAGGAAATTAGTTTCATCAACTGTCCTATATAATGGATAAAAATAAGCTCAAGCCAAGATACATCAGCATTTAATTTAAAAAGCTCGGGACAGCACTTTGAGGAAGACGAGGTCGCTGCTGAAGCGGAGCTCCAAGCCGCCGCCGGCTTCTGCTTCTGACTCACTGCTGTTCGCTCTCACAGAGGAACAGGTCGGTCAGGAAGCCGAGCCGCAGCCATGGCCTTTAAAGACACCGGCAAGACTCCCGTGGAGCCAGAGGTGGCCATTCACTGGATGAGGATCACCCTCACCAGCCGCAAAGTGAAGTCTCTGGAGAAGGTGTGTGCTGACCTGATTAGAGTCACGAAGAAAAAGAATCTCAAAGCCAAAGGACCAGTTCGGATGCCTACCAAAAATCTTGAGAATAACCACAAGAAAAACTCCTTGTGGTGAAGGTTCTAAGACTTGGGATAGATTCCAAATGAGGGTCCACATGTGACTCACTGACCTGCACAGCCCTTCTGAAATTGTCAAGCAGATCACTTCCATCAGTATTGAGCCAGGAGTCGAGGTGGAAGTCACCATTGCCAATGCCTAAATCAACCTTAATAAATCTATAATCAGTTGTTACAAAAAATAAAAAGCTTGGGACAATGATAAAATGCTACAGTAAGAACTAAAAATATAAGTCTCATATAGAAAATATAAAATAAAATTCACTTTAGACTTAACAAACACATTGGGTTAGGGAGCTCATGGACAAAATATTTCAAAAATTTGAAGAAAAAATTATTTTCAACCTAAAACACTATAATCAGTCAAATTTACACTCAAGTTTGAGAGTAAAATAAAGATAATATACTCAAGGTCACAATAAAATTTAACTTTCATACACCGTTCTCTGGAAACTACTGGAAGGTAAATATCAAAATGAGAGAGTAATCTAAGAGAGAGGAAGTCAGAAGAAAAAGAAAAGATATGATCCATAGCAGAACAAGTGAAATGAGTCTCCATATAATGTGAAGGATGATCCTAGGATGACTCTCATCTCCCATATAGTGAACAACTAGTCCAGTTTAGAGCTCAAGAGGCAGACATTTCACAGGATATCATCAGCAAGTCCCCTGACATACCTTCAATCAGATGAAACAATTGGAGGATATGGTCTCTTAAAGCTAGAGAATAAACCAAAAAAAGAGTAAGAATAAAATCCTTGAAATAGGAAACCCAATCAGAAAAAAAAGAAAATAAAATTCCAAGAATGACAGTAAAGGAAAGTTCCAAGATGAGAGCTGCACAGCAAATGTAAAGAAAACCCACTCGATTTGAAGGAGAATTGATAGCCCAGGAGATAAGGCAATGATCACATGGAAAATTGAACTGAGAGGCAACCGGAAGTGCGAGAACAGATGACATATTTAAAGAAAACCAAGTAAATGGAAACACAAGGCAATCTTTAACTTCAAGGAAAAAAAAGTAAAATAAAAAGATATAATGAGTACACAATGCTCCCAATGATGCTGCAAATGAAAGAAAGCATGAAAGGGCCTTGGAGATGTACAAGAGATAAAATCTAATCCAACAAAAACTGAGTGAAGTCGCTCAGTTGTGTCGCAGCCCCATGGACTGTAGCCTACCAGGCTCCTCCCTCCAATGGGATTCTCCAGGCAAGAGTACTGGAGTGGGTTGCCATTTCCTTCTCCAGGGGATCTTCCCAACCCAGGGATCAAACCCTAGTCTCATTCCAGGCAGACACTTTAACCTCTGAGCCACTAGGGAAATCCAATCTTTAACTTCAAGGAATAAAAAGTAAAATAAAAAGATATAATGAGTACACAATGCTCCCAATGATGCTGCAAATGAAAGAAAGCAAGAAAGGGCCTCAGAGATGTACAAGAGATAAAATATAATCCAACATAAAAAGGAGTCAACTGATAATATCTAAAACCAATTAAAGTATAGAGAGACAAAGAGTTGAAAATGGCTGCTTATTGCTATAGTAATCAAAACAGTGTCTTATTGGCAGAAAAACAGACACAGAGATCAATGGAACAAAACTGAGAGTCCAGAATTAAACTCACACATATATTAACAATTAATCTGAAACAAAGAGGCAAAGAACATACAATGGAGAAAGGATAGTTTCGTTAGTAAGTGGTGTTGGTAAAACTGGATAGCCAAATGCAAAATGATGAAACTAAACCGCTATCTTACACCATATATAAATATCAACTCAAGATGGATTAAAGGCTTGAGTATAAGACCTAAAGCCATAAAAACTCTAACTAGAAAATATAGGCAATATGCTTTTCAATACTGTCTTACTAATTTCTTTCTGAATATGTCTCTTAAGGGAAACAAAAGCAAAAATAAATAAATGGTACTACTTCAAACTAAAATGCTTCTACAGCAAAGGAAACCATCAACAAAAGGACAATCTATAGAACGGGAGAAGATATTTGCAAATCATATATCCAATAACGGGTTAATGCCAATATATATAAAGAACTCATACAACTCAACAAAAACAAAGCAACCTAATTTACAAATTAATGGAGGGGACCTACTGTATAGTCTGTGGAACTCTGCTCAGTATTATGCAGCAGTCTAGATCGGAGGGGAGTTTGGAGAATGGTATGGCTGAGTCCCTTCGCTATTCACTGTAAACTATCACAACATTGTTACTTGGCTATACCCCAATACAAATTTTAAAAATTTAAAGAAATGAACAGAGGGGGATTCCCTGGCAGTACAGTGGCTAAGACTCTGAACTCCCAATGTAGGGGGCCCAGGTTTGATCCCTGGTCAGGAAACTAGATCCCACATGCTGTAATTAGAGTTCACATGCCATAGTTAAGAGTCTGTATGCCACCACTGAAAGACCCCACGTGCCACTACTAAAGATTCTGCATGCTACAACTAAGAGCTGATAAAGCCAAATAAATAAAAGTAAAATGAACATAGGATCTGAACATTTTTCCAAAGAAGACAAAAAGATGGTCAATAGCCACATGAAAAGATATTCAAGCATCACTCATTTTTAGAAAATGCAAATAAAAACCACAATGAGATATTACCTCACACCCATTAGAATGGCTATTATCAAAAAAGTCAAGAAATAACAAATTTTGGAGAGGGTGTGGACAAAAGGGAATCATACATTGTTCATGGGAATGTAAATTTTGGAGCCACTGTAGAAAATAATATGAAGATTTCTCAAAAAAACTAAGAATAGAACTACCATATGATCCAGCTATTTCACTTCTGGATATTTACCTGAAGAAAATGAAAACACCAATTTATAAAGATATATGTACCCTATATTCATTGCAGCATTACTCAAAATAGCAAAGATACGGAAATGACCTAAGTGCCCATCGACAAACAAATGGACAAAGAAGATATGATACACACACACAGTGGAGTGCTACTGTAGCATAAAAAAGATGAAATCGTTCTATGTGCTACAACAGACCTTGAGGATATTATCCTAAGTGAAATAAGTCAGGGGGAGAAAGACAAATACTGTATGATTTCACTAATATCACAAAATAAACAAACAAACACAAACACATGGCTATAGAGAACAGACTCTAGGGGTAGGGCAAAATGTGTAAGAGGGGCCACCTGTGTAAATGAAAACTAAACTTGTGGTGAGCACACCACAGTGTACACAGAAGTCAAAATACAGTGTACACATGAAACTTAGTAAGGTTATAAACAGATATTAATTCAAAAAAAGTCTCCTTATTGGGAAATGAACTAGGAAAATGAGATAAAGTACAGAAAACTACTGTATTTTCTTCTAAACCTTTTAGTACTATTGATTTTGAATCAAGATCATAGATTATTTTTAAGAGTGGATTTTAAAAGATCAGTGAAACAGAGTTCTTGCAAGTATCCTAAATAATAAAAAAGGAAATAAAATACTAAATATAATAATACATATATAACTAAACATAAATTATGCAATGAAAATATAATACCAAAATGTTTGCAAATCCAGATAAAATAAATGGTTTTTAAAAATAAAATACAAATTACTTTAAACAGAAACAAAACTCATAGATTAATAACCAAAAGTAAAATGGAAAGATAGTCATAAATTTACCACCCAAATCCAAACCATTTAAAAGGCAAGTCATAATAAAGCATGTAGAAACAGATGATAATATGATTACAAAAACAATTGTTGCATAAAAATAGAAAGCTTCCTAATCCATACTACAAAGCCAGAACAGTTTACTCTCAAAGCCGTATAAGCTAAACACACACATATATGCACACACACAGAACAGCATGAGCCAAAAAATCCTAAAACAATGTTGGCTCATCAAATCTACCTGCGCATTAAAACAATATGTAATGGTTAAATGTCACTTATATCAATAATTCAATAATTTAAAAGCTAAAGAATAAAAGCACAGTTTTACAGATGTCAAAAATTACTCTAAAATGTGAAAGAATAAGGAAAAATAAAATTTTTTTCATGGAGCATTTACCCCAAGTTGACATCAACCATCATAGTTAAAGATGAAATACTAGGAGCACTTCCACAGACAAGAGTGACACCTGCATGCTATTATTAATTTTAAGAGTATGCATCACATACTCTTAGAATGCCTGTTATGTGAACACATACTTAAATCAGGTGAAGGGTAGAGGATGGGGTGGTAGACAGCGTCCAAAAAATATTGTGGGAAAAGAGCAAAGGCCTTGAAACTGGAAGGGTTATTTAATTCACAAGAAACTGAAAAAAAGCCAGTTACTCTGCAGGGTGGACAGCATTATTAAGCAGTTTGCAAATAAACAAAAGGTCCTCAACCGATATTTGTTGACTTTGGGATGGGGACTTCATTGTCTTATATATTCTTTACAATAAATCTTAAAAACAAGAGATTTTCTTAGGATTAACTCCTGTATGGGAACTGGAGTTTAATTTTGTGTACATAAATTATGAGAAAACAGCTGATTTATTTTTCTGCGAGTGCACTCACAGAGAGGAGAACGATGTAAGAACTTACTAGGCGTACTATGGCTAGTTGAGAAAAAAGAAAATGAAGTAAAACAGCAAAGAAACTTAGGGGTAAAAAAATCACTCCTACTTCCGTTCCTTTAATCCGCCATCTTTTTGTTCTAGTCTTAAAATCCGGAATAACACCCACAAAACGCAAGGTGGCGCTGCAGGCTAAAAAGAAAAAAACATTCGCATCAAGGATGTTGCGCATGCCAGCGTTTAGAGGAAAGCTGGCCAGACTGTAACAGTAGAGGAAAGGAAACCGTGGTTAAGA
Organism: Madoqua kirkii; assembly: GCA_006408675.1. Taxonomy (NCBI): domain Eukaryota; kingdom Metazoa; phylum Chordata; class Mammalia; order Artiodactyla; family Bovidae; genus Madoqua; species Madoqua kirkii. The sequence continues at coordinate 6,942 of SJYC01033496.1, read as the reverse complement.
GGAGTTGGGTAAAATGGGAATTTCTCCCTACAAGCATTGCTGTTATCCAGTTCATTTCTAAGGATTCGATTGATGCCATTTCTGAGTTGCTTAAGAACGAGAGAAAGTGTTTTTGAAAGACTGGTTAAACGAAGAATGGACGCCAGAGTGGAATGTGCTGTGCAGCAAAGGCAAGTCCTCTTTCTTTGTGTATTTCTGGGAATGTCCTGGGCTGCTGAGGAACCGCTAACGTACTTTGTGGAGGAGGAAGCTGAGAGAGGCACCTTTCTGGCCAACCTAGCACATGACCTGGGGTTGGGGATGGAGGAACTATCAGCCAGGGAGCCTAAAGTCATTTCAGACCAGAAAATAGGATTTTTACTACTTGATCCGCTTACTGGTGATTTATCTCTAAATGAGAAATTAGACCGAGAGGACTGTGCGGCCCCAAAGAGCCTTGTGTGCTACCGTTCCAGCTGTTAATGGAAAAGCCTTTTGAGATTTTCCGTGCTAAATTATGGGTTAGAGATATCAATGATCATTCTCCAGTATTTCTGGATAGAGAGATTCCCTTGAAAATATTAGAAAGTACCACCCCAGGGGCGGCATTTCTTCTACAAAGTGCACAAGATTCAGATACTGGAACCAATAACGTGAGAAACTACACCATCAGCCCCAATGCCTATTTCCACATTAGTGTTCATAATGGTGCAGAGGGGATTATCTACCCTGAATTGGTCCTGGATAGACCGCTGGATCGAGAAGAGGTGCCTGAACTCAGTTTCAGCCTCACCGCCTTGGATGGTGGCTCTCCACCAAGATCCGGGACTACCCTGGTGCGCATCCTGGTTTTGGACACAAATGACAACGCGCCTGAATTTGTACAGCCTCTCTACAAGGTGCAGTTGTGTGAGGATAGCCCTGTGGGCTCTCTGGTTGTCACTGTCTCAGCTAGAGATTTAGATACGGAAAGTAATGGGGAAATAGTTTATGCATTTTTTATGCTACTGAAAGAATTCTCAAAACATTTCAAATCAATCCAACATCCGGCAGTGTTTATCTCAAAGCTGAATTGAACTATGAGGTAATGCAAACTTATACATTAACTATTCAGGCCAAAGATGGCGGAGGACTTTCTGGAAAATGTACCGTGGTGGTTCAGGTAACAGATATAAACGACAATCCACCAGAACTGCTCATGTCATCACTTACTAGCCCAATTCAAGAAAATTCACTTGGAACAGTCGTAGCTGTTTTTAGGATTCGAGACAGAGATTCGGGGAACAATGCAAAGATGGTCTGTTCTATCCAAAAAGATATCCCGTTCGTCCTGAAGCCATCTGTAGAGAATTACTACACCTTGGTAACCGACAGTCCACTGGACAGAGAGGAAAGAGACTTCCTAAGTTTCGGGTAGACTTGGCAGTCTGGAGGACTATGCCCTTAACCTCATAGTTTGACCAATTCCGGTAGGTACATTTTATATTGGGCAATTCTATATGGATTAAAAAAGTTTTATCACTGCAAACTAATCAGTTTTATGAAGAGAGTGGAAAAAAAGTTAAAAGTAGATAATATGGGCAAAACAACTGGAAAAGGAACAAAATATCTAAATTTGGATGCTATGTGCATTATTTGGAACATGCATATATGAGACAATCACTTTTAAATGTTTTCAGCACATAAGCTGGCAATATCTAATAACAATAATTAATATTTGTTAAGTGCTTACTGTTGAACAGTTTCTGTTCTGAGTATTGTACATTATTTACTTATTTAATTCTTATAACAGTTATTTGCCCAGATATAGAAACCAGGCACAAGGAGTTTAAATAATGTGTGCTGTGTTACACACCCAGGATTTGAATCCAAATTATCTGACTCCACGGTTAATGCGCTTATCCAATTTCTTATATGGTATTTTAAAAGGTAATCATTTATATCTTCTCTGATATCATAAAAAGGTGTTATTAATAGTAACCTAGTTATCTTAATACCCAATCCCAATCATCTCAATGACAAAGAACCATTTTTATATAGGCAGATGTGCATTTTATCTTATTCTGTCATCCTTCTCACATTAGTCAAGAAGTCCTAACTTCCTGTATTGGAGGAGGAAGAGCACAAATAACATAGAAGAAAAAATAAATAAATACAAATATATAAATAAAAATAAATAAAATTTAAAAATAAATACTTTGCTTTCAAGCTTCAAAATAAAATTTAAACACTTTCTCTAGAATCAATAAAAGAAGAAGCGTTTGAGTTTGGGTTATAATCTTTGAGTTTAAAAAAAAAAACTTATGCCTTACTAAAGATCTCTGAGAATATGAGTTGATACAAACTCTAGATTTAATACAAATTTCTAGGTCTGTGGGAATTCCTAGGGGTGATGGAAGCAAAAGCAACACAGTTAAGACATTGATGAAGTCCTCCGTGCCCAACCTTCGTATCCCTTCCCACCAGTGGAGCCCCAAACAGGTTTGTAGGAATCTGAGACTAGGAGACTTACCTAACTCCTATCAGAAAGACAATAGACTTGCAAGTTTCCACCAGGGCAGATAGCTGTGCTGTAGTGAGAGTGGACCCAGAGAGCCCAAGACAGCCCCATGCTATCCATTCTGTATAAGTGATGTTAGAGCAGCTGAGTTTTCACAGACACATCAAAAAAACATGGAAATTTATTGAGAGAGCTTTAGTGAATCTGGAGAGATTACAATTTCAAGGGACATAGAACATGTACATCAACAACTAGAAACCCAGAGGGACTCAGACATCTAGAGACACAGAAACAAGAATGTGGCAGGAGAGACCCAAAGCACTGCATCCCAGTAGGTGCCAACACGGGCCAGGTGCCCCCAACCAGCATCAGGACACCACTAAGGCCTCAGGAGCTTAGACATCAACCCAAGAATGGAGCAAGGGAAACCAGAACGGTCAGAGGAAATCCTGAATTGACTTTAAAAACTATGATTTAACTAAGAAAACCCTATATGTGCTTAAAATAAGTTTTCTGATACCAGATAAAATGGTTACTGGAGTTAGAAATTAAGTTGTTACAGACAATAAAGCCATTATGGTTTGTACATCTGAGTAAACTGCAAAATGTTTACCTGCTAGGTTTCTAGTCTCCAGATCAGCCATGTTCAATGCCTTCCTGCTCCTACAAAAATGACAGATCACCTTCACACGTATCACATGCCCCCTCAGGCCAGTCAAGGGTTATGTGCTATTTCAAAAATTAGGAAACCGAAACACCCAATTGAAAACCACTAACCTGGATACTTATTAAAAGAAATAGCTTGGGTTAGTATGAAATCTGGGGTAACCCTTCAGTTCAGTTCAGTTCAGTAGCTCAGTCATGTCCAACTGTTTGTGACCCCATGAATCGCAGCACACCAGGCCTCCCTGTCCATCACCAACTCCCAGAGTTCACCCAAACTCTTGTCCATCGAGTCATTGATGCCATCCAGCCATCTCATCCTCTGTCATCCCCTTCTCTCCTGCCCCCAATCTCTCCCAGCATCAGAGTCTTTTCCAATGAGTCAACTCTTCTCATGAGGTGGCCAAAGTACTGGAGTTTCAGCTTTAGCATCATTCCTTCCAAAGAAATCCCAGGGTTGATCTCCTTCAGAACGGACTGGTTGGATCTCCTTGCAGTCCAAGGGACTCTCAAGAGTCTTCTCCAACCCTGAAAGATGGGAATTTGTTACTAGAGGCACCAGAGGAACATATAGTCTCTGTTAGGAGACCCTGACACTATGTCAGAATGAAAGCAGGGACTGGCACACAGTAGTTTCAAGCAGGCACATAACCAAGCATTGAGACACAGTAAACACATAAGATAATTCATTTGGACACTTTTATATGCAGCATGTATAGGATTTAAAATAACATTCCCACGTTAAATTGAAAACATTACCATGTAAATGCTTCAACTAAGCCGCATGAAAGAGTAAATACCAGCCTTGCAAATTGGCCTCCCTTAAGGGCACTCAAAGGCATAGGACTGCATGCTGTTCTCTAAAGCAATGTCCTTCTCTCTATCAATCTTTTCTATTTTGACAGCAAACCCATTGACCAGCATATGTTTCAGAATTTCTGAACAATTGACATTCAAGGCCTAACAGACATTTGTTCTCTACCTTCTCAGAAACCTCATAGGAGTCACTGTTGCCAATAAAATATACCATAAATCTAACCCCCAAGCGGCATCACTTCAGGAGAGTGGACGCCCCCATTCTCCACAGTTTGTGTACATCTGTGTCGGTTCTCTCCCTGAATCGGCCGTGCCAGCAGGAGGCCATCAATCAGCAGGTGACAGCAAGCACACGCACAGAATGGCTTAATAGAAAAATGGAGTCTTTTTTTATTCCCTATTGTCACCTCCTAAAATGTAAGTTGCTTGTTGATCTCATCACATTGAGTTATGTTTGTGTGAGTGTTGAAAAGACCCAGCCTGCACATATTCTTGAAGTCTTGAAATAATGGCTCAGTGAACAGATGTACACTTTCACCCAGTAGCTCTTTGAGGAAATGAATTTTTAGGAGCCTCAAATAGCCACGATTCGACCCTGATGAAAACCTAAGTTAAAACTAAATGCTGTTATTTTTGAGAGAAATTTTAAGATGCAATTGATACAAGGACTTTTGAGATGAAAAACACTGGGTTAATAATGAGCCTTTGTTTGATGAAACAAATTAAGAATACAAGACGGAGATTAAAAGCACAGGCTCTATTGTAAACCAATCATCAATCAATTAAAAATAAATAAAATTTTTTTTAAAAAAGCACAGATTCCAGGTACAGACTGCCTGCATGCAGATCCTTCAGATTTTAGCTCTGTGACCTTAAAATTACTTCATTTCTCCACTTTTCAGTCTTTTTGAAAAATTGAGATAGTTTTATATGCACCTCATAGAGATGCCAGTGCCTGACACATGAAAATTATTCAATTAATGCTTGTTTTAACTCCATATAGGTAGTTAAGAGCAGTGAATGCATAATTACATGCCAGTGACTATAAAAATAAGCTAAATCATGTTTCTTATCTTATAATTGTATAAAGTTTCTGCTTATCTCTGTTAACTAAAAAGAGCAAGGACTTTTCCTATAATAATGAAAATACTAGCTTAATGGTTCCAAGAACTGTTAACTAGGAATCCTTGTTACAGAAACTTCACTTGTTGGATATTTGTTAATGAACACTGATTATTGTGCTTATAAGCTGTGCTTACCATGAGGCCTGCTCTGACTCACCAACCTTTTGATTAGTAAACAGCTAAATGGCTTCCCTGGTGGTTCAGATGTTAAAGAATCTGCAGGAGCCCTGGGTTCAATCCTTGGGAGGAGAAGAGCCCCTGGAGAAGAGAATGGCTAACCTTTCCAGTATTCTTGCCTGGAGAATTCCATGGACAGAGGAGCCTAGCAAGCTATACACAGTCCATGGGGTTGTAAAGAGTCAGACACTTTTAGTTAATTGAGAGTCACTCAAATGTAGCACTGCCCATTTAGGTCTAATTTATTCCATCAATATAAAAGGACCATGCAGATTCTCCTAAACTGAGAGGATAGCTAGAGGCATTCTTCACTGTAAAAATGAATTTTTAAAAAATGAGATGATTCTAACAGATTTACTTTACATAGCAATGCAATATCTTTACTTGAAACCAATATCTTCTGTCTGATGACAGAGCATTCAACTGTCTTTCAGATTTGTTCAGTGTTTTCTCAATTTTGAAAGCACTTGAAAATCCATAAAGGGACAGGATGTCTTTCTTCATTTTCAACATTTACATCAAGGATATTTTTCAAGTCTTTCATATTTATCATATATTCAACAGATAACTTATAGCACTCATAAAACAATTTCAAACTGACCCTATCCTGTTTCTAACCAGATACTGAGGTGTTTTTCAGGAAAAAAAAAAGAAAAGAGGCAAGTCGTGCAGCTAAGACATGTGCAAAAGAGAAAATTTTGACTTCAAATAACACCAGGTACAGAATGTCCACCTCCTAATCTCCTCTCAAGGGACCAAAGGACTGGGATGTGACAAGCAGAAGATGCTGACTTTTCCTTTACCCATCTCTATATTACACGATGATGATAGTCAGCATGAATAATTTTTTTATTTAGAGATACAGGTTTTTAAGAAAAGTTATAATGACAATGCCCAAGTAAAGAGCTAAGGAATGCTTTGAAATCCCTGCTTCTAATTGAAGACAAGTTCCAGTGGTGGAAAAAAGATATACTTTGGATTCTGAGCTTTGCTACCATAGGAGGTGAGGAGAGAGAGAAAGAGAGAGAAAGAGATAGAAAGTTTATATGAGCCTTCCCATTAATTTACTCCCTGCTAATTTAATTCATAGAAAATAACCATAAACATGCATACATAATTCTATAGAAGTATAACATTTCACTGTAATACTTTTTATTATGTCAAAATTGGGAGAAATATAAATGTCTACCAGTAGTAGAATAGTTAGACAAATCATGACAATGTCTATACAAATGCAGCCATTAAAACCATACTAATGATCTGGAAATACTCTTGCTGTTAGGGGGAAAAAAATAAATAAAACTGAATATACCACGTTGTTACAATTTTGTAAACATACAAATATAAAGCTAAAGTGATAAGCTATTAGCAAAGCTTCTCTGCATAATTGATCTAAAAGGTGATCTTTATTTTCTTCTTCATATTTTCTGTTTTCTTATTGTATGTGATTCATGTCCATCCCTTTGAAATTAGAATTTTTCAAAATAGAATTTTTTTCTATAAATATTGTAAAGAAACCCCAGAGGAAGGAGAGAGACACATGGCAGAGAAATCAGTGGGCAGATACAAGAAAATCCCCACTTTCCTACCTCCTGGTGATGCTGAATTTAAAACTGCCAAATAAAGGATATTTTATCAGGGGCATGAGATAGCATACAGGATAGTATAGAATATTTATACATA
>SJYC01033492.1:0-18229 GCA_006408675.1 Madoqua kirkii | reverse complement strand
ACTATTATCTTTACTGTATATTTGCCTTTACTAATGTGATTTTTTCCTCCTATAATTGTCAGATTTTTAGTTTTAGCTTTTTCTTTTTCACTTAGAGAAGCCCCTCAAACATTTCTTATAAAGCTAGTTTAGTGGTGCTGAGTTCTTAGCTTTTGTATAAAACTCTTTATTTCTCTTTAAAAGAGAGCCTTTTGGTTAGAGTATTCTTGGCAGTGTTATTTTTATTTCTTTCTTTCTTTTCTTTCATCATTTTAATTATATTGTGCCACTCTTTTCTGGTCAGCAAAGTTTCTGCTGAAAATTTATCTGAAAATCTATGGGTGTTCTTTTGTATATAACGGTTTGCTTTTCTCTTGCTGCCTTTAATATTCTCTCTTTATCTTTAAATTTTGCCATTTTAATTACAGTGTGCCTTGATGTGGATCTTTCTGGGGTGATATTTTTTGATACTCTATGTTTTCCTGGAACTGGATGTCTATTTCCTTTTCCAGGTTAGGAAGTTTTCAGCTATTATATCTTCAAATATATTCTCTGACATTTCTCTCTCTCTTCCCCTTCTGACACCCCCAAAATGTGAACTTTAGTATGCTTGATGTTGTTTCAGAGGTCTCAAAGTGTCCTCATTTTTTGATCTTTGTTTTCTTTTCTCTTGGCTTGGGTGAATTTCCACTATTGTGTCTTCTAGTTCCCTGAACCTTTCCTTTGTATCATCTAATGTACTGTTGAATTCTTCTAGTTAGTTTTTCATTTACTTATTGTATTCTTCAGCTCTCTTCAATTCCTCTTTATATTTCTAACTCTTTGTAAAACTTCTCACCCTGATCATCCATCCGTCTCCTGAGTTCACTGAACGTCTTTAAGATCATTACCTTGAACTCTGTATTAGGTAGATAGTTTTGTCCAGTTTGCTTAGTTCTTCTAGAGTTTTATCTTTTTCCTTTGTTTGAAACATATTCTTTTGCATCCTCATTTTGCCTAATTCTTTGTATCTATTTGTATGTATTCAGTAGATTGTTTACATTTCTTCATCTTGGAGAAGTGGCCTTATGTTGGAGTTGCCCTATAGACCCCAGTAATACACTCCATTCAGGGCACAGCTGGGGGCTTGGGAGTTCTTGTGTTGGTCTCAGCTGCCTGTGGATGTTGCTGGATCCCCACAGAACTGACTACTCTGCTTGTGGAGTCTTAGACTGGGTAAACCAGCATAGTGGGCAGGGCTGGGTCCCAGTACTAATAAGCTAGAGCTAGAATTCCAACATAATGTTTGCCAGTGCCAGTGCCAGTGTCTTTATGATAGAACAACCTCCCCAAAACAGCTGCCTCCAGCATCTGTGTCTTCAAGGGAGTCCTACTGACCTGTTGCTTCTTTGAGAGGCTCTTCAAGATTAGCAGGTTGGTCTGATTCAGGCTTTTATTAAATTACTGCCTCTATGCTAGGTCTCAGAGTGTGTAAGATTATGCCTGTGACTTTGAGTGTGTATGTTAGTCATTCAGTCATATCCAACTCTTTGCAACCCCATGACCATATGAGGAGCCACTAGGCTCCTCTGCCCATGAGATTTTCCAGGCAAAAATGCTGGAGTGTGTTTTCATTTTCTTCCCCAGGGTATCTTACAAATCCAGGGATCAAACTGTGGTCTCCCACATTGCAGGCAGATTCTGTATTGTCTGAGCCACCAGGGAAGCCCTTTGAGAGTGGAGTCTTTGTTTCCTGTTGCCTTCTGGCTCTCCCATATGCAAGCTCTGTTGGCCCTCAAAGTCAAACATTCTGGGGACTTGTCTTCCGGGTGCAGGATCCATGGGCTAAGGAGTCCAGTGTAGGGCTTAGACCTCTTTCTCCTTGGGAAGAACCTTCACAGTTTCGACTATCCTTCTATTTGTGGGTCACCTATCTTGGTCTGTGGGTCTTGACTATACTGTTTCTCTGCCCCTCCTACACTTCTCATTGTGGTTCCTTCTTTATATTATTAGCTGTGGAAAATCTTTCCTGCTAGTCTTGTCATCCTCATTGATAGTTGCTCTGTAAATAGCTGTAATTTTGGTGGGCCTATGGGTTGAGCCCAGGGTCCTCCTACTCTGCTATATGGCCAATCCCCAGAGTAAGATCTTCTTCAAAACCAATAATACAGAAATTATTACCAGGAGTGGAAATAAGTGAAATATGACATGAAAGTGAAAGTGAAGTCGCTCAGTTTTGTCCGACTATCTGTGACCCCATAGACTGTAGCCTACCAGGCTTCTCTTTCCACGGGATTCTCCAGGCAGGAATACCAGAGTGGGTTACCATTCCCTTTTTGAGGGGATCTTCCTGACCCAGGGATAGGACCTGGGTCTCCCACTTTGGAGGCAGACTCTTTAACCTCTGAGCCACCAAGGAAGATGAAATCAGTTCAGTTCAGTTCAATTCAGTCACTCAGTCATGTCCGACTCTCTGCGACCCCATGAATCGCAACACACCAGGACTCCGTGTTCATCACCAACACTTGGAGTTCACACAGACTCACGTCCATCGAGTCAGTGATGCCATCCAGCCATCTCATCCTCTATCGTCTCCTTCTCCTCCTGCCCCCAATCTCTGCCAGCATCCAAGTCTCTTCCAATGAGTCAACTCTTTGCATGAGGTGGCCAAAGTACTGGAGTTTCAGCTTTAGCATCATTCCTTCCAAAGAAATCCCAGGGCTGATCTCCTTCAGAATGGACTGGTTGGATTTCCTTGCAGTCCAAGGGACTCTCAAGAGTCTTCTCCAACACCACAGTTCAAAAGCATCAATTCTTCCGTTCAGTCTTCTTAACAGTCCAACTCTCACATCCATACATGACTACTGGAAAAACCAAGGCCTTGATTAAATGGACCTTAGTTGGCAAAGTAATGTCTCTGCTTTTGAATATGCTATCTAGGTTGGTCATAACTTTCCTTCCAAGGAATAAGCGTCTTTTAATTTCATGGCTGCAATCACCATCTGCAGTGATTTGGGAGCCCCCCAAAATAAAGTCTGACACTGTTTCCACTGTTTCCCCATCTATTTCCCATGGAGTGATGGGACCGGATGCCATGATCTTCGTTTTCTGAATGTTGAGCTTTAAGCCAACATTTTTGCTCTCCTCTTTCACTTTCATCAAGAGGCTTTTTAGTTCCTTTTCACTTTCTGCCATAACGGTGATGTCATCTGCATATCTGAGGTTATTGATATTTCTGCTGGCAATCTTGATTCCAGCTTGTGTGTCTTCCAGTCCAGCATTTCTCATGATGTGCTCTGCATAGAAGTTAAATAAGTAGGGTGACAATATACAGCCTTGACGTACTCCTTTTCCTACTTGGAACCAGTCTGTTGTTCCATGTCCAGTTCTAACTGTTGCTTCCTGACTTGCATACAGATTTCTCAAGAGGCAGGTCAGGTGATCTGGTATTCTCATCTCTTTCAGAATTTTCCACAGTTTATTGTGATCCACACAGTCAAAGGCTTTGGCATAGTCAATAAAGCAGAAGTAGATGTTTTTCTGGAACTCTCTTGCATTTTCCATGATCCAGCAGATGTTGGAAATTTGATCTCTGGTTCTTCTGCCTTTTCTAAAACCAGCTTGAACATCAGGGAGTTCATGGTTCACGTATTGCTGAAGCCTAGCTTGGAGAATTTTGAGCATTACTAGCATGTGAGATGAGTGCAATTGTGCGGTAGTTTGAGCATTCTTCTGCATTGCCTTTCTTTGGGACTGGAATGAAAACTGACCTTTTCCAGTCCTGTGGCCACTGCTGAGTTTTCCAAATCTGCTGGCATATTGAGTGCAGCACTGTCACAGCATCATCTTTCAGGATTTGAAACTGCTCAACTGGAATTCCTTCACCTCCACTAGCTTTATTTCTAGTGATTTTTTTAAGGCCCACTTGACTTCACACTCCAAGACGTCTGGCTCTAGATTAGTGATTACATCATCTTGATTATCTGGGTCATGAAGATCTTTTTTGTACAGTTCTTCTGTGTATTCTTGCCACCTTTTCTCAATATCTTCTGCTTCTGTTAGGTCCATACCATTTCTGTCCTTTATCGAGCCCATCTTTGCATGACATGTTCCCTTAGTATCTCTAATTTTCTTGAGGAGATCTCTATTCTTTCCCATCTGTTCTTTTCCTCTATTTCTTTGCCTTGATCGCTAAAGAAGGCTTTCTTATCTCTTCTTGCTATTCTTTGGAACTCTGCCAGCCTGCGCACTAAGCGCCAGTGCACTAAGCGTGGCCGAGAGGACTATCCCACCCCGAGGTCAGGGGCAGTGGCCTAGAGTGCCAGGCTGCGATGGCGCAGGAACGGCCAAGAGGAGCTACCCTGCGTTTGAGGTCAGTGGCGGCCAGGTGGAGCTTCCCCATAGTCCGAGGTCAGGAGTGGCAGGGAGGAGACACCCCACGTCCGAGGCCAGTGGCGGCCAGGAGGAGACACCCCGGGTCCGAATGTTGAGCTTTAAGCCAACTTTTTCACGCTCCTTTTTTACTTTCATCAAGAGGCTTTTGAGTTCCTCTTCACTTTCTGCCATAAAGGTGGTGTCATCTGCATATTTGAAGTTATTGATATTTCTCCTGGCAAGAATATTTTTAAGATTCTTGAAAAAATAATCTGGAAATTCATTATATGCATTAGTGATATAGTTATTTAAACTAAATTAAAATTTACCTGTATTCAGTTATGTTAAAGTATGCTTTGAAAGCAAATCCTTCAAAAATCTAGTGTCTCTTGCCTTAGAAAAATAGGATAGGTAAAAAGAAATCAAGGATTGTGAGGTTGGGTGGCTTTTTCTAACAGTACTGGACAAGTCAGAAAGGTAAAATTACAGTTTTAAGTGCCTAGATTCTCAGCTCAGTGCATTGATGTCTATGACTTTTCCAAAGATTCACTAACCTTTTGAAGCCATAGGGCTGAGTTAATCAGGATCCAAATGTATACTTTGATCCAATTATTTACTAAATTACTATATCAGCTTACTTTTTGGTCCATGATATCACTTATAAAAAGATCTGGAAACTGAGAATTGGTATGGAAATATATATGGTGATGTGAGTTCAGTTCAGTCGCTCAGTCATGTCAGGCTCTTTGTGACCCCATGGACTGCAGCACACCAGGCTTTCCTGTCCATCACCACTCTTCAAGCCTATTCAAATTCATTTTCATCACATTGTGATGCCATTCAACCATCTCATCCTCTGTCCTCCGCTTCTTCTCCTGCCTTCAGTCTTTCCCAGTATCAAAGTCTTTTCCAATGAGTTGGTTTTTCACATCAAGTGGCCAAAGTATTGGAGTTTCAGCTTTAGCACCTGTTCTTCCAATGAATATTCAGAACTGATTTCCTTTACGATGGACTGGTTGGCTCTCCTTGCAGTCAAAGGGACTCTCAAGAGTCTTCTCCAACACCACAGTCCAAAGCATCAATTGTCAATTTGTTGGCACTCAGCTTTCTTTATAGTCCAACTCTCACATCCATACATGAGTACTGGAAAAACCATAGCTTTGACTAGACAGACCTTTTTTTGGGAAAGTAATGTCTCTGCTTTTTAATATGCTGTTTAGGTTGGTCATAGCTTTTCTTCCAAGAAGCAAGTGTCTTTGAATTTCATGGCTGCAGTCACCATCTGCAGTGGTTTTGGAGCTCCCCAAAATAAAGTCTGCCATTATTTCCATTGTTTCCCCATCTATTTGCCATGAAGTGATGGGACCAGATGCCATGATCTTAGTTTTCTGAATGCTCAGTTTTAAAGCCAACTTTTTCACTCTCCTCTTTCACTTTCATCAAGAGGTTCTTTAGTTCTTTCTTGCTTTCTGCCATAAGGTTTATGTCATCTGTATATCTGAGGTTATTGATATTTCCCCCATCAATCTTGATTCTAGCTTGTGCTTCATGTAGCCTGGCATTTCACATGATATACTCTGCATATAAATTAAATAAGCAGGGTGACACTATACAGACTTGATGTAATCATTTCTCGATTTGTAACCAGTCTGTTGTTCCATGTTCGGTTGTAACTATTGCTTCTTGATGTGCATACATATTTCAAGGAGACAGGTAAGGTAGTCTGGTATTCCTATCTCTTGAATTTTCCACAGTTTGTTGTGATCCACATGGTCAAAGGCTTTGGTATAGTCAATAAAGCAGAAGTAGATGTTTTTTGGGAACTCTCTTGCTTTTTTGATGATCCAACAAATGTTTGCAATTTGATCTCTGGTTCTTCTGCCTTTTCTAAATCCAGCTTAAATGTCTGGAAGTTCATGGTTCATGTATTGTTGAAGCCTGACTTGAAGAATTTTGAGCATTACTGTGCTAGTGTGTGAGATGAGTGCAATTGCTCAGTAGTTTGAGTATACTTTGGCATTGCCTTTGTTTGGGATTGGAATGAAAATCGACCTTTTCCAGTCCTGTGGCCACTGCTGAGTTTTCCAAATCTGCTGGCATATTGAGTGCCGATGATATGAAGTTCTTTGCAAATCTTAAATCGCCGTCTCTGTTAAGTCAGTCATGCCAACCAATGCAAGCCTTCCTGAAAAGTTACACTCTTTGTGCCGAAAGATGTCATAAGTTTTTAATCTTTGGGAGATTCTTTACTAAGGTAACTTTCCTCATTTTCACTCAGAATTATTTTATTTATTTATTTTTATTTTTTGAGAATTTTAAAAATTGCTTGCTTGGTCAGTTTTCAAATACAAATTGAAACCTGTGCTTAATGATGATGCATATTTAATGAAGGAGAGATGTCAGAAACTTGATACTAATGGAGAAGAAGTTCAAAGCCTTCAGGAGACTAAAGTGATGGGGTGAATTTATCTAACATGATCTAATGTGGCTCTGGATATATTCTACCAAGACATTGAAAAAAATAAATTTGTGAGTAAAAAATTGTATTACTTTGGAAAGGGGCTTTAGTGGTTGCTCCCTGTAGGCTGGGCAGAAAGTGAGATGTTGGTGGTGAAACTGATTCCTTGATAGTTGAATTCGGGGGAGGACAAGGAATTCTCACTTCTCCATTACTGAAAACGTGGGGAACAAAGCTAGTGTGGTGTCAGAATGGCTTGCCTGCATCCCATGTTAGGTAGGAAGGAAGTCCATTAAGATGCTGGTTGATTTGAACTGAGGCCTGATGAATAAATTTTTAGAGAATGTACCTCCCTCTTCCTCATCATCAAATGATCAGTCCATTGAACCAGTATCTACAGGTGAAGGGAGTTTAAAGTGCCTTTGAGGAAAAACAAACACATAGTGAGACTCTTCATTCTAGGATTCTCTACATTATCCTCTTTCCACTTGCCATCACAACTGTGTCACATTTATCATTAGTTGACAGTGCTTGTGAGTGCAAACTAATTTCTAGTAGTTCACATTGCTACTGCAGACTGCCAGGTGATGTAGACCCTTATGGAAAGTTAGCTGATAAATAGAATTTTGACCCAGGCAATAGTGCATCCCGTGGAAGAGCAGAGGTTACTGTCACAATCACATACTTAAAAGATGTGGGTAGTTGATTTCTACTCCATCCTCATTTATCTTTACAATATGGCTGGTGCTAAAGATAGATGAGTTCCAGAAAATGCCAGGTGGTTACTTCAATCACAGCTGCTGTTTCAAATGTGGTCTCCTTAGTGGAGCAAATCAATGTACTCTGACACCTGGTATGTAATTAGTTATCTGAAAAATTGTTTTTCTTATTTCTTTTATTCCACTGACTGGAAGATAGCAACACTTTGAAAATTTATCATTGCATCTTCAAAATTTGACTCAGGATTTCATCAACATATAGTTTTACTATATTGATTACATTATGTTCGTTGGAACTGGAAAGAGGCTATCTTAATTGGAGTGGTATAAAAAGTGCCTGTTATTAATTAATTAATTCAAAATAGCTGTTGAGGGTCAATTCTGTGTCAGTCATCTTTCTAAATACTAAAATTGAAAGAAAGAACAAATTCCTGTCCTTTTGAGCTAACATGAAGAGGAGAGACAGAAGATAAACATATTAGCATGTAAATACATCATATATCAAATTCTGGCATATGCTATACACAAAAAATAACTCAAGGGAAATCAGAGAGGTCAGAGGATGGGACATTGTAACAGTGTTGGATGTTAGTTTGAACTATACAAATGGAAGCCTGATGGAAGAGAGGATGTACATCATAAAAATATCTGGGGGGGGGGATTTTTCAAGTATAATGAAGAAGAAATGTAAGGACTATAAAAGCAGTGGCCTGAATTTCAAGGTGGTAGGAGTAGCTGATACATAGTGAATGAGGTGGCCCTAGAAATACAGGCAGTAGATCATTCTGGGCATCACAGGCCATCTTTTAAGTGAGTTGGCAAAAGGATCATTTTATGAAGTGTGACATGATCCAAGTTATATTTTAAAAGGACCACTGTGGCTGAAGTGTAATGAATACACTAGATGGAAAATAGAATGAAGTTAGGAGGCTAAAAGTGCAATGATTAAGATGGAGGTGATTGTGTCTTAAAACAGGTTAGTAGTAAAGGGATATAGTGAGAAATAATCACACTCTGGATACATTTTTACAGTAAAGCCAGATAATTTTTTTGATAGTTTGAATTTGTGAAATGAAAGAAAGACAATAATTAAGGTTTTTGACTTGAGATTAGCCACATCAGGAAATAGCTACCACTCTTTGGGCTGGAGGAACCTCCAAAGAGAGTGGGCATTTCCAGAGTCAAAAATTATGATTTACAGGAAAATTGTTGAGAGAGAAAATGCTATGGGTTCTTATCACAAGTTGAATTTGTTTTCCTTTTTTTTCTCTTTTTCCTCACTATATCTGTCTAAGAAGAAGGATGTAACTGATGGTAATTATTTTACATTATATTTAAATCAAATCACCATGCTGTAAACCTATACACTGGTATGTGTCAATTATTTCTCAGTAAAACTGGGAAAAAAATTGGAGCCATCATGGATATAGAGCCAAGATGGGAGCGTTCCAGTGGATGAAGGAGCTCCAACTGGAGCTGACAATGAAGTAGTAGCACTTGTTGATTTTTTTTGAATTAATTATTTTTATTATTATTTTTTCCTGTCTGCTTTTTTAATGTACTTATCTTGCCTTTATTTTTTTTAATTTTTACTTTATTTTTTTACTTTACAATACTGTATTGGCTTTGCCCTACATTGACATGAATCCACCACAAGTGTACACGAGCCCTCCAGACTTCTGCCAGTGCCATCCACTAGCTGAAAGGGTCTGGATGCCCAAAAGGAAGCAGTCAGGAGAAGTCAGGGAATGAATCTGAAAGCAGACAAGCAGGGGAACAAGATGGTGACCCAGAGGCAGTTGGATGTGCTAGTCTGAACCTCAGGGTGCAATGGTCTGAATACTTGTGCCGCCCCCCACCCCCCCATTTCATATGCTAAAACCATAACCTCCAGTGGTATTAGGAGGTAGGACCTCTGGGAGGTACTTAGAGCAAGAGGGTAGAACCTTTATGGTTGGGATTATAAAAACTCTTAGACTGGCTCTTATGAAAGGCACTCCAGGGAGTCATCTAGCCCCTCCCACCATATGATGACACAGTGAGAAGTCAGCGATCTGCAACCTGATTGAGGGCCTTCTCCAGAACCCTGCCATGCTGACATCCTGATCTCAGATTTTCTAGCCTCCAG
Source organism: Madoqua kirkii (assembly GCA_006408675.1). Taxonomy (NCBI): domain Eukaryota; kingdom Metazoa; phylum Chordata; class Mammalia; order Artiodactyla; family Bovidae; genus Madoqua; species Madoqua kirkii. Next base: position 8,592 of record SJYC01033492.1, on the reverse strand, counting down.
AACTGTGAGAAAAAAATTCTATCATTTGTAACCCATCCAGTCTCTGGAATTTTGCTAAAGCAGCTGGAATAGACCAAGATGACATATAAACTTGAATGTTTAAACTAAAAGTGATTTTTAAAGCTGTAGAATTCAATTAGATACCTTAGGGGGTGAGTAGAAAAAAATGAAGAGAAAAGATTCAAGAATGGAAACCTGGGCCCTCCAGTGTTAAAAAAGTGTGGGTGAATGAGCAAAGGACACAAAGAGAGTGCCCAGTGAAATGGGAGAAGATCTGAGAGACTTGTGTCCTAGAAGTTATATGCAGAATTTATTTAAAGAAGACAGCGATTGGCCATATCAAGTGCTGCTCACAGGTCAAGTAAGATAAGACCTGAGAACTGAGTCACTAGTTTCAGTCATATTTGTGTCATTGGTAATTTTAATAACAGGGCCAGGACTAGGGTAAGCCAAGTGAGGCACTTGCGTTGGTTGCCAAAAATCTCAGTATTTTAATGCAATTAAATGATATCTTAATACACAATTTAAAAAAATTAATGCAAAATCCAAAGAGAATGCAATATTCAAAGTTTCGAAAATGAAAGAATTGTAACTACCATGCTAAGCCATATTGGAGACTGAGGCAAAAGGAAATATCAATAATACTGAGCCTATCTTTTAAACATTTGGTTATTTCACTGTGACCTTTGGCATTAATTTTGACATTGAAATATTCCCTGAGAATTGTTTATCTTCATAGATGAATTTTTATTGCCTCTTGCATTTTGTACCCGACACAAGGTACAAATTTTATTGCTTCATTTATCTCACTGTGACGCTGTTTCTGTTTAACAGAAGTATTTTCATTTGAGAGATAAGGGTGAAAGCTTATTGGAGACTGGGGAGGGGAGTGTTGGTGAACTGAGGAGAGAGAAGAGTGAATGGATCAGGAAAGGACTGAATGATTTCTCCTCCAGCCTGGATCTAAGAAAGAAGAGACATGGAACAGATCTGGTGCCTACCCACATATGACTTGCCACTTTCATGTAACTTGATGGAGAGATACATGTTTGCTTTTCCAAGGTTCTGTGATTTGGGAGTTGTTACCACACTGAAGATGATCTATAAAAGTTCTCTTCCATTGGGAGTAGACCTTTGAGATATATTACTAAGTAAAGAATCTTAATTAGCAGAGGCACTGTTTTAAAAAGGGGGTATAGTGCTTATATTTTATAGGTCGTTGCGTTTTGAATATTTTAGTTAGTTGAACTAGTTTTCAATTTCTTCTGGTCATTTTATTTTCCTATTTAATTTAAGGGAGTTGGTTATGGTAAAATTTACAGTTTATTTCACTGATTATAGAATATCCACATAAAGCAGTGAAAAAACTATAGCGAGGATAATGATAATCTAGATGAAGTAATTCATGAGGTTTTGGGAGGAGGAGATTCTTTTGTGACTATGCCAGAAAAATTTAATTGTATCATTAAAATTTTTGCTTTGAAATGGTAAATATGATGTTTGTGAATAGATCCTGGGTAATGCAAGCTGTGAACTCTAATACATTTGGAAGGCATCAGAAAATGAGTAGGAGGCTCACTTCGCTTACTTGCAGAGAACTGGGTGGGGCATAAAGTCCTTTTGACTGATCCCTAGAATCAGTGAGGTGTCCTGTGTCATAGGTTCATACAAGTGGGTTCTCTAATTTGGCTTTGAAATCTTTAGGGGAGGGACATTATAGACAGTTAAAGAGTTTTAAGTCTCAGTGTTAAATACTAATTCTGGTGGATACTGTGACATCCCATGAATGCATGCTAAGTTGCTTCAGTCATGTCAGAATCTTTGCGACCCCATGGACCGTAGCGTTCCAGGCTCCTCTGTCCATGGGATTCTCCAGGCAAGAATACTGGAGTTTCCCTGCCCTTCTCCAGGGGATCTTTCTGAACCAGGGATTGAACCCATGCCGCTATGTCTCCTGCATTGCATTGGTAGGCAGGCTCTTTACCACTAGTGCCACCTGAGATACCTTCTCATTAAACTGTACCATGGTGAGACTTGGACACACTCTTCTCTTGTTCTGAGTCTTGAATTCCAGTTTTCTCTCAGTTGTGTTAGTGACTGAGGTACTTTCCAACCAGATATTATTGATCTGTTACACAAGTTGATTTCTCTTGTTATATAACCAAGAATCCAGACTGGTACATCCAGATTCTAAAGGAAAGGTAGTAAACCATATCAGCAAAAATTTAAAAACTTCAAGCCAGAAGTAAAGCAAGTCTAGAACAAGATAAAAGGATATTATAGTATCACTCCAGATGTCAGTTTGTAAACCCTGTGACGTGCATTCCTATTTGTGGGTATCCAGCCCAAATAAAGTTACAATAGGTAAGGACATGTTAAGGCTGTCTTTGATAGGATTGTTAATTACAAAACTAGAAAAACAGTAAATTACCCAAATAGGTGAACAGTCAAACAATCCTACATCCATACTAGGAAGTAATATGCAGACACAGTAAATAGTGAATTAGGTTGATGTAAGTCATCTCTTAGGAAATTCCATAAATACTTTTGTAGAGATTAGAGAAGTATATGTATAGTATTTGCTTTTTAAAACCAATCAATGTTTAAGGAAGAAACAGAAAGAGAACCCAAACTGAAATCACATTTTGGCAAATTGTCCTTTGCCCATTACCCACCAACAGAAATGGGCTTCCTTTGTGGCTCAGCTGGTAAAGCATCTGCCTGCAATGTGGGAGACCTGGGTTTAATCCCTGGGTTGAGAAGATCCCCTGGAAAAGGAAAAGGCTACCCACTCCAGTATTCTGACCTGGAGAATTCCATGGACTGTATAGTCCACTGGACATGACTGAATGACTTTCACTTTCTTTCACCAACAGAAATAAGCATTAAATAGACCCAGAACTGGAGAACATGATGGCACCCCACTCCAGTACTCTTGCCTGGAAAATCCCATGGACGGAGGAGCCTGGTGGGCTGCAGTCCATGGGGTTGCTAAGAGTCAGACACAACTGAGCGACTTTGCTTTCACTTTTCACTTTCATGCATTGGAGAAGGAAATTGCAACCCACTCTAGTGTTCTTGCCTGGAGAATGCCAGGGATGGAGGGGCCTGGTGTGCTGCCGTCTACGGGGTCACACAGAGTTGGACACGACTGAAGTGACTTAGCAGCAGCAGCAGCAGCAAACCCAGAACACATACCCCATGCAAACGCACACTTGTACTTCATCTTAATATGAGCAATACAGTTTTATTTTTATATTCTTCCTATTTATCCTATTTCATATTTTAAAATGACGACCATAACCAAATGATTGATTTCATGACCCACTCATTGATTTATTAATGTCCATGATTCAAAAATAATCATTTTTCACAGGTACACCTGTTACTTCTCTGTCTTCACTTTCTTAATTTCTTCATGTGATGTTAACAATTGATCCCTCCTGTGGTATCCTGTGATAAAGCAGTTTTGCATTTTTAATAATCAATGTGTAGATTTATTTGTGGTGAGATGGCACTAGGTAATAGTCCTATAAGCTCAGACCACAGGGAACAAATCACTATGACTTGGGGAATGATTAGAACATAGTTGCTTACTCAGAGCAGGGTAAATCTGTGAGTGATAACCCATTTTTATTTTGCAGTTATCAAAATTCTTTCACATAACTCTCTACTTCTAATGAACTGGTGAGATAGAGACAACAAGAATATATTTACAGATGGAATCATAAGAACATCTTGAGAAGAACTCAAGATAGAAAAAGAGAATCAAGACCATTACATACAAGGTTAGTTCAAAGATGTCTCATTTAAAATAATATAGAACTAAAAGTCTGCGTATAATGGAATATTGTGTGTGTGTGTGTATTTGTGTGTGTGTGTTAGTCACTCAGTTGTGTCCCACTCTTTGAAACCCCATGGACTGCAGCATACCAGGCTTCCTTATCCTTCACTATCTCCCAGAGTTTGCTCAAACTCATGTCCATTGAGTTGGTGATGCCATCCAACCATATCATCCTCTGTCGTCCACCTTCTCCTCCTGCCCTCAGTCTTTCCCAGCATCAGGGTCTTTTCCAATAAGTCGGCTTTCACCTCAGATGGCCAAAGTATTGGAGCTTCAGCTTTAGCATCAGTCCTTCCAATGAATATTCAGGGTTGATTTCTTTTAGGATTGGCTGGTATGATCTCCTTGCTGTCTAAAGGACATGCTTAGAAATCAGAATCTAAATTATGATCCTAGCTATGTGAGCAAAATATATTTGCATAAAGAGATCTTAAGACTTGCCCCTAGGTAAGTCTATGGAAAGCCCCAAATGACTTCCTTTTTATAAATTCATGGTCCAAACTGAAATATTAAGTCATATTTTATCCCATTTTAGGATGGCATCTATTTGGTGTAGTGATAATTCTGATTTTGGGCATTCATAATGGTTGGGATTTATGCTTCCCTAATGTCAAGGGCATACTAAATAATTATCCTTTGTGTAAACACATTGAAAATGAACCTGAGAGATTTACAACTATTATTTACTAACTCAGAGTATATTTGTTTATTAAAATTTCTATCCTTGTAACATCTTAAGAAGATATATGTTTTGCTTTTGTGTGAGAATGAAATAGAAAGTATAAATCTGTAGTTGTAATAGTTAGGGTGAAAGTAGGGGTAAGGTCCCAAGTTCCCAGAGTTCTTTAGAAAATGACACAGGTTCCATGAAGGTCCCTGAATCTGCGCACCATGAATACATTTTGCTCCCTTCTCATTCCTACCTCTTAGGAATCTTAGTATTTAATATACAATTTTAAGGTTCTATATTAAATTTATAATCACTTTTCATGAAAGCCAAAAATAGTAATTAAGATGGATTACTGCCTATGCTTATTGATTCTTAGGCTCTTGAAACTGGTCTTCTTATTTAGAATCTCCTTTATATATATTTCTCATATACTTAATCTAAATCCAGAAATATTGGATAACTTTTCATTCTGTGTCCATGCCACTCTAGAACTTTGAACTTGATTTGCCTTTGTGGCTTCTGGTTCTAAGTTGTGGTTCCTCAGAGAACCTGACTATAAATGACTCACTAAACCTTGTTACTTATTGGAAAAATTCAACCCCTCATACTCATATATCCAATCGTGATGGCCCCAAAACTCAACACTGGTACAGTATCAATTGTTTTTATTAATTAAAAAGTTAAAAGAATATTTAAAACGTTTGTTGATTAATGTTTAAGTGATCTTTGTTTTGTTCTTTTTCTATTTAGCACTAATGAAAGAGATATGGAGACTTAAATTATTCTTGATTGGTTCCAAATGATCCTCCAAACATGGGCCAAGTTCATGGTCATGTTTGTTGTTGTTGTTTGTTTATTTTTACAAATAGATGTGCTCAGTTTCTCATATCTGACTCTTTGTGGCCCCATGGACTGTAGCCCACCAGGTTCCTCACCAATGGAATTTTCCAGGCAAGAATATTGGAGTAGGGTGTCATTTCTTACTCCAGGGGATCTTCCCAGTCCAGGAGTTGAACCTGCATCTCTTGCATCTCCTGCATTGACTGGTGGATTCTTCACCACTAGCGACCCCTGGGAAGCCACAGATGGATTACATTACACAAATAAGGGTATGACTTTACTCAGAAAATTCTTTAAAAAAATATGTTAATCATTCAACAACTTATAAGAATGAATTCTTATCACTTACATGATAAGGAGCCCTATTTATTTTTGCCTATGAAATAGCATATTTTAAAATAGCTCATAAAGGAGCTTGGTCATGCTAGAGTTAGCAAAAGCCCCAGAATTCTTCATTCTTGGCTTTTCCTACTGCATGTGAACTGCCCTTTTCTGCACCCTCATCACCTATCCTTTCACACTTTATTATCTTTATAAAAAGGAAGGAGACAACATACAAAATTAATTTAAGTAAAGGTCTGCATTACAACTGAAAGCCATTAACTGGCAGCCGTTTACCAAAGCACAGGCAAAAATCAATTTTAATTAGTATTTTTGGCTTTAATGAAAAGTGAATACAAAATTGGCATTTTAGCTAATACTGTTGAGATTTATGTTGAGGTGATACTAATTAATTTTCTGTTGAATTGCTGTGAGCCTTGAATATCTGCAATAAGATCATATATTTGCTGATCCCAGGGCTACATCAGCATTTCAGAGTTTTGTAACAACAGGCTTCCTAGTGGTTTACAGACATATTTCACACTACTTCTCCTAAGTTGCAGGCTATTATTATTTTTTCCATAAAAGACTGTTATAGGCAATCAAATTTTATTTCATTTTATTAATTAAGGATGTTTAATTTTAATGTATATTGTATGTTAGCCAAAGAACCTGTTACTCGAAATACAGCTTTCTTTTGTTGTTACTAGTGGTATAGAAAGGACATGATATACTTTAAGTAGAGAACACTTAATGAATGTTATCTCTTTATTTCCTTACTTTTTCTGTTCCTTTTATTATATTAGTAATAAATTCCCTACTAACCTTAGTGATACATGTTTTAGATCCAGTTGAAAGCAGGAAATAAATAATTAAGCTTTACAGCCACTCTTGTCATATGATTTGAGTTTCAAGTGCTCTTCAGCTTGCTTTAACTGTGATAATTTCTTCCTCTCCTCACATTTATTTAAAAAAAAAAACCTGATGACTGCAGCCTTTATATATATAATACGTTTGCCTGTAGGCTAAAAATATGCATGCTTGCATTAATTTTATTTGACCTGTGGTTGGAAAGTCATTTTATTCCTTTGTTGTTGTTTTTGAGTGTCATAGAGCTATAGGAGGCATAATCTTGACTCAACTGCAAGGGTGGCCTATGGAGAGAGAGGGATAATGTTGGAATCCTGACTGGATCAGTCATTGGCTTTGGGGCTTTGGGTAAATTCCTTAACCTCTCTAAGCCTCACTTTTCTCACCTGTACAATGGAAATAACTATGTCTGTGTCAAAACAGATTTTGAGTATTTAAAATACATAAATACATTGATGTAAAGCACTTAGCCAATATTAGTTGTTATTTTGGAAATGAAATCCTATTTGTTAACATCTTATTATGTACTGAAATACATATAAACTTGGGTTATATTTTAAGATCCAAGTTCAAGTCATACAAATGTATTTTTATAATCATAAAAATCTGAATGTAATTTAATAATAAATTATTAATCAAAAACTCAAAATGAGGGCTTCCCTGGTGGTTCAGTAAAAACGAATCTGCCTACTAATGCTGAAGATGTGTATTCAATCCCTGATCTGGGAAGATCCCACAAGCAGTGGAACCACTAAGCCTTTGTGCCACAACTATTAAGCCTGTGCTCTAGGTCCCAGGAGCCACAGCTACTGAAACCCATGCGCCCTAGGGCTTGTGCTCTGCAACAAGAGAAGCCATTGAAATGAGAAGCCCATGCACTGCAAAAAGTGAGTAGACTCTGCTTGGTGCAACTAGAGAAAAACCTGTGCAGCAATGAAGACCCAGCACAGCCAAAAATAAGTAAATAAATAAAAATTTAAAAATTCAAAATGGCAGAAAATATAAATTAGCAGCTATAGATTCTTGTTGCTGTTCAGTCACTAAGTTGTATCCGAGTCTTTGTGACCCCATGAACTGCAGCACACCGGACTTCCTTGTCCTTCACTGTCTCTTGGAGTTTGCTGAAACTCATGTCCACTGAGTCAGTGATGCCATCCAGCCATCTCATCCTCTATTACTCCCTTCTCCTCTTACCCTCAATCGTTCTCAGCATCAGGATTTTTTCCAGTGAGCTGGCTCTTTTCATCAAGTGGCCAAAGTATTGGAGCTTCGGCTTCAGCATCAGTCTTCCAATGAATATTCAGGGTTGATTTCCTTTAGGATTGACCAGTTTGATCTCTTTGCTATCCAAGGGATTCTCAAGAGTCTTCTTCAGCACCACAGTTTAAAAGCATCAATTCTTTGGCACTCAGACTTCCTTATGGTCCAACTATTACATCATTGCATGACTACTGGAAAAACCATAGCTTTGACTGTATGGACCTTTGTTGGCAAAAATTCTTAGAATTTTTAAATAAACTCAATAGAATAAATTCAAATAACTGAGTCATCTAGTGCAGGCTTTTTTCTTTAAAAAAATTAGTAAGCTAAACCTCACAGAAGTTAAATGACTTGGTTTATGATTCATTACTGAGTATCAGAGGAATGGCTCAGTTAAGTCTGTTTTAGTGGCAAATTTTATGATCTTACACATGTATTTTTACATGTCAAAGGGAGGCAATGTAAAACCTACTCACTACAGATTAGCAATAACTTTGTGAGAGAAAGCTACCTTATGTGGTTTAGATTTGGACAATGTAGTGTGGGAAGCTGAGCATTAAAAAAGAAACTCAGATTTTAGAGAAGTAGAAAAATATTGCTTCTTTTCATTCTTGCCCAAAATGTTAGACAGACTGTCACAGAAGCCAAATAGACAGTGTACTATAGGTTTGAGGGATAAATATACACTTAAAATCCCATCTAAAGTTTTTAAAACATCCACAAACATCCCTGTTGAAAAGCGGCTGGAAATATTTTCTGTTTCAAAGATTTCAGTTTTCATTCAGGA
>SJYC01033491.1:0-10928 GCA_006408675.1 Madoqua kirkii | reverse complement strand
CTGGCTCTTTTCATCAGTGGCCAAAGTATTGGAGCTTCGGCTTCAGCATCAGTCTTCCAATGAATATTCAGGGTTGATTTCCTTTAGGATTGACCAGTTTGATCTCTTTGCTATCCAAGGGATTCTCAAGAGTCTTCTTCAGCACCACAGTTTAAAAGCATCAATTCTTTGGCACTCAGACTTCCTTATGGTCCAACTATTACATCATTGCATGACTACTGGAAAAACCATAGCTTTGACTGTATGGACCTTTGTTGGCAAAAATTCTTAGAATTTTTAAATAAACTCAATAGAATAAATTCAAATAACTGAGTCATCTAGTGCAGGCTTTTTTCTTTAAAAAAATTAGTAAGCTAAACCTCACAGAAGTTAAATGACTTGGTTTATGATTCATTACTGAGTATCAGAGGAATGGCTCAGTTAAGTCTGTTTTAGTGGCAAATTTTATGATCTTACACATGTATTTTTACATGTCAAAGGGAGGCAATGTAAAACCTACTCACTACAGATTAGCAATAACTTTGTGAGAGAAAGCTACCTTATGTGGTTTAGATTTGGACAATGTAGTGTGGGAAGCTGAGCATTAAAAAAGAAACTCAGATTTTAGAGAAGTAGAAAAATATTGCTTCTTTTCATTCTTGCCCAAAATGTTAGACAGACTGTCACAGAAGCCAAATAGACAGTGTACTATAGGTTTGAGGGATAAATATACACTTAAAATCCCATCTAAAGTTTTTAAAACATCCACAAACATCCCTGTTGAAAAGCGGCTGGAAATATTTTCTGTTTCAAAGATTTCAGTTTTCATTCAGGAAGTAATATTCACTTTTTTTCCCAAAAAGAATTTTAAGAGCATGGCATACATATGAATACACATTTATTAATCAGGTCTTGGTTGAGTGGCTCTACTCTATCTACCTTCCCATGAAAACACTCTTACCCCACTTGACTGATATGGCCTCATGTTTGGGACTACAGAATCTGTAGGAGGTATTACATGCCTCAGAACTATAGCACTTTTTTTTTTTTTTTTTTTTTGGGTTTAGTTTCTTTGTGTATTTGTGTGTGTGTTTGTTTGGTACTGAGGAATCATAGAATTCTAAATAAGAATGAAATGTGAAGGATTATTTACTCTAAAATTCTTATTTTGTAGAGAAATTTGAAGAATTGGAGGAGTTATAAAACTTGCCATTGTTACCCAGCCAGTATCAAGAAGATCTGGAAACAATCTAAATCATATATGGGTGATCTTTCCTTTATTCCATATATCCAATAGTCTACTTATCCAATAAGTTAAGCATTTGGTTTAAAATGAGCTTATCACATTACTAATATTATTTGATATTAGTAAACCTCCATGTGAAATATTTTAAGAGAAAAATTCTCTGGAATACAAGGTGAAATAATGGAGATATGGATCTAGGGTGATGGCTTGGATGTGGAAATGCAGATGACCAGGTTCTGGCCATTTTCTTTCTTAACTAAATTCACAATAGTCTTATGCATACAGCAAAATGACAATGTTAAACTATAGTGGGTAATTTAAATTGCTCCTTGCGACTTGGAGAAATGTCTATATGAGATGGCAAATTACAATTGTAAGACTGCCTCATAGATGTAGAGGAAGAGAAGCTGGTTAAATTCTCTTAATGATTTAGGTCACTGAGATGATTGCCAGATGAAACCAGGTCCACTGTAGGAGCAGATTGGCCTAGAAGAACCAGACTGTTCATTGCAGGACTGAGTTCAAGGTCGCTTGATCTGTACAGTCACAAAGAGCCCACACTTAAAAGGGACCCATTCTTGGTGTAATGCTCTGTTACTGCAGTCTTGAAATTCTTAATGATATTATCTTTGCAGTTGTGCTTTGTAAGTGAAGTCTGCGGGACAATGGAACATTTCTATGAGCAGAGGAGATATATACAGTATATGTGTCCACTATTTCTTGACACTCCATCCTCATGTTGTGTCCAGGATGCTCCATAAGCATAGAATTCAAGAGGACTTTAGTGTATGGGACTTCAAAGAGACTCAAAGGTTGTTAGCTGCACTGAGGAAACAGGATGCCAAGAGGCCATGATTTTGTTCTAGCCAGAACTTGCTTAAAGAGCAGAAAGAAGAGAAACACAAATGGCCACAGAACCCAATTATGTTCCTTCATACTCATGCTACTCTTTATAGCCAACAATTTATGATGAAAATGATGACAAAGAAGTTTAAAGAAAGAGCAACCTGCAATTTCCTCTCCTTTCAATCTCTTTTTCACTCATCAGGAGCCAGATATAGAAATTGTAGGTGAGATCTGCATGTATTAAGAAGTGAAATAAAAATGGTTGAGTTACTTTTGTGCTCTTTCCACTTTTCTGGTATGAATGAATACACATGAGTGTATGAGCTCCCAAACCAATTTGTATGATGTTGACGATTTAGCATACAAGTTAAATGCTCTTATATTTTCATTGAAAACTAACATTGTGCAATATCAAGATAAATAGTAAAAGCCATGCTGATAATTAAAATATCAATTTTTCTTTACTTAATTCAGTTTAGGTTAGTCACTCAGTTGTGTCAGACTCTGTGACCCACGGACTGCAGCATAACAGGCCTCCCTGTCCATCACCAACTCCTGGAGCGTGCTCAAACTCATTCTAGGGATTGATGATGCCATCCAACCATCTCATCCTTTGTAGTTCCCTTCTCTTTCTGCCTTCAGTCTTTCCTAGCATCAGAGCCTTTTCCAGTGAGCTGGTTCTTCACACCAGGGGGCCAAAGTATTGGGGTTTCAGCTTCAGTATCCATCCTTCCAATGAATATTCAGGAATGATTTCCTTTAGGATGAAGTGGTAGGATCTCCTTGCAGTCCAAGGGACTCTCAAGAGTCTTCTCCAACACTGTAGTTCAAAAGCATCAATTCTTCAGTGCTCAGCTTTCTTTATGGTCCAACTCTCACATCCATACATGACTACTGGAAAAACCGTAGCTTTGACTAGACGGACCTTTGTAGGCAAAGTAACGTCTTTGCTTTTTAATATGCTATCTAGGTTGGTCAAAGCTTTTAGTCCAAGGAGCAAGTGTCTTTTAATTTCATGGCTGCATTCACCATCCGCAGTGATTTGGGAGCCCCCCCAAATAAAGTCTGTCACTGTTTCCATTGTTTCATTTATTTGCCATGAAGTGATGGGACCAGATGCCATGATCTTAGTTTTCTGAATGTTGAGTTTTAAGCCAGATTTTTCACTCCCCTCTTTCACTTTCATCAAGAGGTGGTTTAGTTCTTTTTCTCTTTCTGCCATAATTGTGGTGTCATCTGCGTATCTGAGGTTATTGATATTTCTTCCCGCAATCTTAATTCCAGCTTGAGCTTCAGCCAGCCCAGCATTTCGCATAAGGTACTCTGCATATAAGTTAAATAGGCAGGGTAACAATACAGCCTTGATGTACTCCTTTCCCAGTTTGGAACCAGTCTGCTATTCCATGCCTGGTTCTAACTATTGCTTCTTGACCTGCTACAGAGTTCTCAGAAGGCAGATAAGATGGTTTGGTATCTCTTCAAGAATTTTCCACAGTTTGTTGTGATCTATACAGTCAAAGGCTTTGGAATAGTCAATAAAGCAGAATTATATGTTTTTCTGGAACTCTGTCTTGCTTTTTCAATGATCCAAAGGAAGTTGGCAATTTGATCTTTGGTTCCTCTGCCTTTTCTAAAACCAGCTTGAATATCTGGAGGATCTTGGTTCATGTACTATTGGAGCCTAGCTAGGAGAATTTTGAGCATTACTTTGCTAGAGTGTAAGATGAGTGCAACTGTGCGATAGTCTGAGCATTCTTTGGCATTGCCTTTGTTTGGAAATGGAATGAAAACTGAACTTTTCCAGTCCTGTGGCCACTGCTGAGTTGTCCAAATTTGCTGGTTTATTGAGTGCAGCACTTTCACAGCATCATCTTTCAGGACCTGAAATAGCCCAACTGGAATTCCATCACCTCCACTAGCTTTATTCATAGTGATGCTTTCTAAGGCCCATTTGACTTCGCATCAGGATGTCTGGCTCTGAGTGAGTGATCACACCATCGTGGTTATCTGGGTCATGAAAATCTTTTTTGTATAGTTCTTCTGTGTATTTTTGCCACCTTTTCTAAATAGCTTCTGCTTCTGTTAAGTCCATGCCATTTATGTGCTTTATTGTGCCCATCTTTGCATGAAATGTTCCCTTGGTATCTCTAATTTTCTTGAAGTAATTAATCTTTAGTCTTTCTCATTCTATTGTTTTCCTCAATGTCTTTGCGTTGAGCACTGAGGAAGTCTTTCTCATCTCTTCTTGCTGTTCTTTGGATCTCTGCATTCAAATGGGTATATCTCCCCTTTTCTCTGTTGCCCTTAGCTTCTCTTCTCTTCTCAGCTGTTTGTAAGCCCTCCTCAACCATTTGCCTTTTTGCATTTCTTTTTCTTGGGGATGGTCTTGATTACTGCCTCCAATACAGTGTCATGAACCTCTGTCCATAGTTCTTCAGGCACTCTGTCAGATCTAAGTCCTTGACTCTATTTGTCACTTCCAGTATATAATCATAAGGGATTTGATTTAGTTCATACCTGAATTGTCTAGTGGTTTTCCCTACTTTCTTCAATTCAAGTCTATTTGGGCAATAAGGAGTTCATGATCTGAGCCACAGTCAGTTCCCAGTTTGTTTTTGGTGACCGTATAGAGCTTCCCCATCTCTGGATGCAAAGAATGTAATAAATTTGATTTCAGTATTAACCATCCAGTGATATCCATGTGTAGAGTCTTCTCTTGTGTTACTGGGAGAAGGTATTTGCTATGACCAATGGGTACTCTTGGCAAAATTTGGTTAACCTTTGCCTTGCTTCATTTTTTACTCCAAGGCCAAATTTGCCTATTATTCCAGGTGTCTCCTGACTTCCTACTTTTGCATTTCAGTCCCCTTTGATGAAAGGGACATCTTTTTTGGGTGTTAGTTCTAGAAGGTCTTATAAGTCTCCATAGAATTATTCAATTTCAGCTTTTTTAGCATTACTGGTCAGGGCATAGACTTGGATTATTATAATAACGAATAGTTTGCATTGGTAATGAACAGGGATAGTTCTGTCATTTTTGAGATTGCACCCATATACTGTATTTGGGACTCTTGTTGACTATAATGGCTACTCCATTTCTTCTAAGGGATTCTTGCCCATAGTAGTAGATATAATGGTCATCTGAATTAAATCCACCCCATTCCAGTTCATTTTAGTTCACTGATTTCTAAAATGTCAATGTTCACTCTTGCCATTTCCTGTTTGACCTTCTAATTTACCTCCAGTATTCTTTCTTGAGAACCCCATGAACAGTATGAAAAGGCAAAAATAGGACACTGAAAGATGAACTCCCCAGGTCGGTAGGTGCCCAATATGCTATTGGAGAAGAGTGGAGAAATCACTCCAGAAAGAATGAAGCGACGGAGTCAAAGCGAAAATAACACTCAGTTGCGGATGTGACTGGTGATGGAAGTAAAGTCTGGTGCTGTAAAGAGCAAAATTTCTTCACTTAGAAAAAAATTAAATAATAAATTTAAAAACATCATGACAATTGACAGAGAAACAGCAGAAAAAGGAAATGCTTTATTTTTTTTAGTATCCTTATGAGCATTCACCTGCCATTGTAACAGGTGACCCTGTATTTTCATTTTGCTGTGGGCTCCAGAAGTTATGTACTCAGTCCTTACACACTGTGATTCTCAGAAAAGCAATCTATCCCATTCTAGAAACATGTTATTATTTTCCTGTTTTAGGGTTTCTCACTTTCTGGATTTCAATAGGTTATCTTTTTTCTATAGATAGAGGGGGAAATACTTCTTAATTCTTTATATAAATAATAAATAGTTGATTAGGTAACCTTTTATTATATTAGTGATAGCTCATTCATGTTTGAGATGTGTGCTGGTTCTCTTAATTCAAATTTTTTCTTATTTGGCCTGTTTCCAAGTTAACTCCTCGATGGCTAATTTAATCCTACTTCATAAAGTTGTTGTAAAGTCTGTATTTATGTATTTAATAAATATTTGCTGCTGCTGCTAAGGCGCTTCAGTCATGTCTGACTATGTGTGACCCCACAGATGGCAGCCCACCAGGCTCCACCGTCCCTGGGATTCTCCAGGCAAGAACATTGGAGTGGGTTGCCATTTCCATCTCCAATGGATAAAAGTGAAAAGTGAAACTAAAGTCAGTCGTGTCTGACTCTTAGCGACCCCCTGGACTGAAGCCTACCAGGCTCCTCTGTCCATGGGATTTTCCAAGCAAAAGTACTGGAGTAAGCTGCCATTGCCTTCTCCATGATTAATATTTACTGAGCAGCTATTACATGCTGGGCACTGAGCTAGATGCCAGGGACTTGGCAATAAGTAAAACAGACAGATTGTGTACACTTATGGAGATTTTGTTTGAGAGTGAGAGAGTGAAAATAAGAAGTAAATAAAAATGACAAAACCCCCAGATTTAGATGAATGTTGTGATAAGATAAACATCAGGTGGTCCTAAGATGACGGAAGAATAGGACAGGGAGACCACTTTCTCTCCCACAAATTCATCAAAAGAACATTTAAACGCTGAGTAAATTCCACAAAACAACTTCTGAATGCCAGCAGAGAACATCAGGCACCCAGAAAAGCAGCCCATTGTCTTCGAAAAGAGGTAGAAAAAAATATAAAAGACAAAAAAAGAGATTAAAAAGGTAGGGATGGAGCTCTGTCTCAGGAAGGGAGTCTTAAAAAGAGAGGTTTCCAAACACCAGAAAACACTCTCACTGCCAAGTCTGTGGTGAGCCTTGGAAGCACAGAGGGCAAATAACAGGGAGGAAAAATAAATAAATAAGTAAAACCCACAGATTATGAGCCCAACAGTAACTCCCCTAGTGGAGAAGCAGCGCAGATGCATGCACCCACCACTAGCAAGCAGGGGCTGGGCAGGGAGGCGTGGGCTGCATTGCTTAGAGTAAGGATCTGACCTGAATGCCATGAGCGCAAACTGACTGAACTAACCTGGGCTAGCAAACAAGACTGTTGGATAACTACCACTCAAAAAGCCAGCCCTAACCTAAGACACTGCCAGGCCTGTGCACAGAACAAAGGACTGAACAGAGATGGCCGGCTAAAGACCATGCCCCTCCGCTGACAGGCAGCCAGAGCCAGAAGCGGGTAACTGCAGCCCCAGAGAGCATCATCTACAAAATTATAAGCAGGCTTCTTTGCTAACTAAGACTTCTTGGGGTTCTTGACCGTCAACATCCACCTGAGAAGGTGTACCCATTGTTCAACCAGAAAACCGAGTGGCAGGGATGGGGGAGGCAAAAAGTCACAGCAACCACGCTTGCCAAACACCTCATCACATGAGCTGCTTGGACCTGAGAAGGGCACAAAACGCAGGCCCAACTGAGTCTGCACCTCTGAGGACTACCCGAGTGCCTGAATCTGAGCAGCTTAGATGTGGGAAGTGCATGCAGCCCAAGGTCGGCCTTGGACAGTTCCCAGTGGAGCAACCTGGAGCCTGAGCAGTGTGGGCAGGGAGGGTGCACATGCTGTGAGTGGGGGCAGGCCCAGTGTTGTTGAGGCACTGCAAGCACACACCAGTGTTATTTGTTTGCAGCATCCCTCCCTCCCCACATCATGACTGAACAAGTGAGCTTAAGAAAAGTGTCCATCACCCCCAGCCCCCTTTGTGTCAGGGCAGAAATCAGACACTGAAGGGTCCAGCAAACAGAAGAAGCCAAAACAGAGGGAACCGCTTGGAAGTGACAGGTGAAATAGATTAAAACCCTGTTGTTAGTACCCACTACATAGGAAAAGGCCTATAGATGTTAAGAAATATATACTGGACCAAGGAACTATCTACAAATGAGCTGACCCCACAATACCCACAATACCACCAGAGAAAGTCCTAGATATATTTTTACTATTTTTATGACCATTTTTCAAATTAAAAAATTTAAGTCCTCTATTACTTCTTTAATTTTCACGTTTATAACCTACTATTACTTTGCAAAAACAAAGATCCTATTTTTAAAAAAGCTTCCTATATGCATATTTTTAAATAATTTTGTGACTTTTTTTCTCTTTTTTCCTTTCTTTAATATTGTATTTTTGAAATTCCAAACTATACTCTAGATTTTTAATCTTTGCTTTTTGTTGTCAATTTTGTACCTTTAAGAACCCAATCTTCAGTACCCATTTTTACTTGGGAGCGAGATTACTGGCTTGACTGATCTCTCCCCCTTTGACTCTTCTTTTTCTCCATTAAGTTGCCTGTGTCTCATCTCTATCCTCTCTCTTCTCTACCCAAACTTGAGAATTTCTAGATGGTGGAGAACACTTAGGGAACTGATTACTGGCTGGATCTGTCTCTCTCCTTTTCATTCCCCCCTATTATCCTCCTGGCCACCTCTGTCTCCATCCTTCCTCTTCTCTTCTCTGTATAACTCCATGAATATCTCTGAGCGGTCCAGACTGTGGAGCACACATGGGGAAGTGATTACTGGCTAGCTTACTCTCTCCTCCTTTGATTCCACTGCATCTCATTCGAGTCACTTCTAACTCCCTCCACCCTCTTTTCTTCTCCATGTAACTCTGTGAACCTCTCTGGGTGTCCCTCATGGTGGAGAAACTTTTCATCTCTAACCTAGATGTTTTATCAGTGGTGTTGTATAGAAGAAGAAGTCTTGAGACTACTGTAAACCAGAAGCAGGAGGCTTAAGTCCAAACCCTGAGAACACCAGAGAACTCCTGACTCCAGGGAACATTAATTGACAGGAGCTCATCAAATGCCTCCATACCTACACTGAAATCAAGCACCACCCAAGGGCCAGCAAATTCCAGAGCAAAACATACTATGCAAATTCTCCAGGAACACAGCCCTGATCTCCAATATACAGGCTGCCCAAAGTTACTCCAAAATCACTGACATCTCATAACTTATTATTGGATACTTCATTGCACTCCCGAGAGAAGAAATCCAGGTCCACCCACCAGAACACCGACACAAGCTTCCCTAACCAAGAAACCTTGACAAGCCACCTGTACAACCCCACCCACAGTGAGGAAACTCCATAATAAAGAGAGCTCCACAAACTGCCATAATACAGAAAGGCCACTCCAAATGCAGCAATATAAACAACAAGAAGAGACAGATGAATACCCAGCAGGTAAAGGAACAGGATAAATGCCCACCAAGACAAACAAAAGAGGAAGAGATAGAGAATTTACCTGATAAAGAATCTCAAATAATGATAATAAAAATGATCCAAAATCTTGAAATCAAAATGGAATCACAGATAAATAGCCTGGAGACAAGGATTGAGAAAATGCAAGAGAGGTTTAAGGCCTAGAGAAATAAACAAGAGTCAATATGTAATGAATAATGAAATAAATGAGATAAAAAACAATCTGGAGGCAATAAATAGTAGAATAAAAGAGGCAGAAGATAGGACTAGTGAATTAGAAGACAGAATGGTAGAAATAAATGAAATAGAGAGGAAAAAAGAAAAATGAATTAAAAGAAATGAGGACAATCTCAGAGACCTACAAGACAGTGTTAAACATCCCAACATTTGAGTCACGAGTCCCAGAAGACAAAAAGAAAGACCATGAAAAAATACTTGAGGAAATAATAGTTGAAAACTTCCCTAAAATGGGGAAGGAAATAATCACCCAAGTCCAAGAAAGCCAGAGAGTCCTAAACAGGATAAACACAAGATGAAACACCCCGAGAAACATATCAATCAAATTAACAAAGAACAAATATTAAAAGTAGCAAGGGAAAAGCAACAAATAACACATAAGGGGATTCCCATAAGGAAAACAGCTGATCTTTCAGTAGAAACTCTTCAAGCCAGGAGGGAATGGCAAGACATACTTAAAGTGATGAACGAAAATAACCTACAGCCCAGATTACTGTACCCAGCAAGGATCTCATTCAAATATGAAGGAGAAATCAAAAGCATTACAGTCAAGCAAAAGCTGAGACAATTCAGCACCACCAAACCAGCTCTCCAACAAATGCTAAAAGATCTTCTCTAGACAGGAAACACAAAAACGTTGTATAAACCCAAACCCAAAACAATGAAGTAAATGGCAACAGGATCATACTTATCAATAATTATCTTGAATGTAAATGGCTTGAATGCCCCAAACAAAAGACAAAGACTGGCTGAATGGATACAAAAAGAAGACCCCTATATATGTTGTCTACAAGAGACCCACCTCAAAACAAAGGACACATACAGACTGAAAGTGAAGGGCTGGAAAAAGATATTCCACGTAAATAGAGACCAAAAGAAAGCAGGAGTGGCAATACTCATATCAGATAAAATAGACTTTAAAACAAAGGCTGTGAAAAGAGACAAAGAAGGACACTACATAATGATCAAAGAAACAATCCAAGAAGATATAACAATTATAAATATATATGCACCCAACGTAGGAGCACCACAATATGTAAGACAAATGCTAACAAGTATGAAAGGGGAAATTAACAATAACACGATAATGGTGGGAGATTTTAATACCCCACTCACACCTATGGATAGACCAACTAAACAGAAAATTAACAAAGAAACACAAACTTTAAATGATACAATAGACCAGGTAGATCTAGTTGATATCTATAGGTCATTTCACCCCAAAACAATGAATTTCACCGTTTTCTCAAGTGCATAGGGAACCTTCTCCAGGATAGATCACATCCTAGGCCATAAATCTAGCCTTGGTAAATTCAAAAAAAATTGAAATCATTCCAAGCATCTTTTCTGACCATAAGCAGTAAGATTAGATCTCAATTATAGGAGAAAAACTATTAAAAATTCCAACATGGAGGCTGAACAACACACTGCTGAATAACCAACAAATTGCAGAAGAAATCAAAAAAGAAATCAAAATATGCATAGAAA
>SJYC01033489.1:0-42361 GCA_006408675.1 Madoqua kirkii | reverse complement strand
CTGTTTGCTAGAATTTTGTTGAGGATTTTTGCAGCTATGTTCATCAGTGATATTGGCCTGTAGTTTTATTTTTTTGTGGTATCTTTGTCTGATTTTGTTATCAGGGTGGTGGTGGCCTCACAGATTGAGTTTGGAAGTTTACCTTCCTCTGCAATTTTCTGGAAGAGTTTGAGTAGAATAGGTGTTAACTCTCCTCTAAATTTTTGGTAGACTTCACCTGTGAAGCTATCTGGTCCTGGGCTTTTGTTTGTTGGAAGATTTTTGATTACAGTTTTGATTTCCATGCTTGTGATGGGTCTGTTAAGATTTTCTATTTCTTTGTGGTTCAGTTTTGGAAGGTTATACTTTTCTAATAATTCATCTGTTTCTTCCCAGTTGTCCACTTTATTGTCATATGGTTGCTGATAGTAGTCTCTTGTTATCCTTTGTATTTCTTTGTTGTCTGTTGTGATTTCTCCGTTTTCATTTCTAATTTTGTTGATTTGATGATTCTCCCTTTTTTGTTTGATGAGTCTGGCTAATGGTTTTTCTATTATATTTATTTTCTCAAAGAACCAGCTTTTAGTGTTGTTGATTTTTACTATGGTCTCCTTTGTTTATTTTTCATTTACTCCTGCCCTAATTTTTATGATTTATTTTCTTCTCACCCTGGGGTTCTTCATTTCTTCTTTTTCTAGTTGCTTTAGGTGTAGAGGTAGGTTATTTATTTGATTTTTCTCTTGTTTCTTGAGGTAAGCTTGTATTGTTTTGTCCTTCAGAACCCCTTCTTCTTTCCTCACTGGCTGCTCTTTCTTGGTTTCCTCTGCTTGTTCCTTCTCATCTTCACCTTTATTCTTTCTCCTATGCCCCGGGGCTCAGGCCTGGAACTTCTCTCTCCTCAAGTACATCTGTGAGCAGGCTTCCTGTCTCAGCCAGCGGCAGCTCCACCCGTCCAATTTGCTGTCTGAAATCTCCTGAGTTGTCTTTGATGTCCTCCTGCACCCCACACCTCCTCTGTTAGCTCGGCTCGCCGTGAATTCAGCCTGACGCCTTCTCAGCATCTCCTCTGGTGCCGCGTGGTTCACTGGAGCCTCTTCCGAGCTTCCAGCTGCCTGCTTCTGTCAGTGCGCCGCCCCTTCTCCCCACAGGCTGTCTGCTCACTGGAAGAGTAAGCGGGATCATGTCACTTCTGAGGGGAGCGTGATGCCCACCCCTCATCTTATCCACAGTGAGAGGCAAGGTCCTCAGAGCAGCCTCAGCGCTGCACGTGCCTGGTTTCTGTCTCTCCCCTCCTCCTGTCTGCTGCTCTCCCGCAGGCCTCCTCAGTGCCCCCTGACTTGCCTGGCAGGTCCCTCGACAACCCCCCAGCGACAACCCCCCAGCCCCCGAGAACTGCAAGACTGGGGGCTCCTCCCCCACACAAGCTAGCCACCCTCTCCACCTTTACTTCTCTCTCAGCACTAACACTGTCCAAGTCACTCAGCATTTCACTTACATCTGTACTTTGTTTGTTTCCACACTAGGGTGTAACCTCTCTGAAGGGGGTTTCCTCTGCTTTGTTCACTGTTGCAGCCAGAGAACCCAGAGCAGGCACGTAGCGTGTGCTCAATAAATGGCGGCCCAGTGAATGACCAGGTGACCATAAGGATGTCCTGTCATGACATGCGGAATCAAAGGCTGGCGGAGCTTGTCCTTTCCAGTGTGACAGCATGCTTTATTTGAGAAATTAGAGAGAAAAGAGTTGGAAGGTGTCTTTCAACAAAATATGTTCGTATTTGGGAGAATAAAAATCTGGTGACCCATTACAATACTGACTTTTCTCTCCAGTGCCTCTTCTCTTCCCCTTTCAAAACGATTTCCTGGTCCAAAAAATTCAGACATAGGGAAACAATAGTATAGATGATTCAAAAAATGTGACAGTGAACTAAAGAAGAAATAAGAGACAAAACGTAGAGGATACATATTCGAGGGAGGTTGTTTGTTTTTAAATTTTTTTAAGAGATTTTCCTGTACCTAAAAGACCTCTTTACCCAATGGAATTCAAGTTACAATTAATGGATTGTTTAAAGAGTTTAATATACTAGGAAACCACTAAAAAATGACATGCATACCTTAACAGTTTAACACAAGACAGTTTTATATTCCCTCTCAATCTGTCAGTGGGAGAGGGAGTTCTGAGGCTGCTGACTGAGATTCCGTTCTACCCTCATCCATAAACTGAGCTCACATTGTGTGACCTGCCTTTCACAGCTTTGGTTTCTTCAAAGTGGGATGAGAACTCTAGACACATGAAAAGCAGTCTGAGGCTGGAAACTTTTTAGTTTATCCTTATTTCCCCCAATTTTTCTGGTTTCATCTTAGTCCACATGTTCTTCAGTGACTGCCTAGACCAAATGTTCAAGGTCTGCCATTTCTAGGAAACAAAAATTTCTGCATATATTGCTGCATTGAATAAACCAATGGAAATGATATCCTGCGGAAGCTATAAGTGTTTATTAGTCTTCACAAAGCATCCCTTGCAGTGTGAACTTTCTGCCTGCCGTTTGAAAAGACTTGTACACTGATGCATAGTAAAGTCTCAAGGCTTTAGTTCCAACTTTGTACTGGTGGTTTTGTGCTTTTTGTTTTAACATATGCAATTCTCTGTTGAAAATAGGGGTAGTAGAATTCAGGCCTTCATAAGAGGATTGGTGTTGGTATTTGCAGAGTGCTTTGGATTCCCCCAAACAGACACATTAACAAATAAACAAACACACTTATTATATTTGCTCTGCAGGGAACACTATTAATAATGGGTTATATTGTTTCTTTGAGCTTATTGATGCTTTTAATAAGGAGGAAAGTATATGTAAAACTGTGAATTTTCCTGGATTCAGCTATTCGTTTTTGTAGTGTGATATTTTGGATAGCTTAATGGAATATTGGAGCCTATTCAGATTTTTAAAATTATATCTTAATTTTATGTGCTGTGAAATCTTACTCAAAATACATGACTTTTCAATGTCATTCTTCTGTCAAAATACGTATCTACCTCTTGCACTCCTTATCCTCTCCTGACCTCTGCTGGTGAGTGTGTGGCGTGGCTCAACTGTCTTCAGTCACACATCCTAATATTCAAAAAACATTGGAAGACTTGAACTTAATTAAAGTTCTAAGATTTCTTATTGTAGAAGAGAAGACTGTTTAATATTCATCCATGCACCGTGTATGTGGTTCGCCTTTACTGTCTAGGTTATTGATCATGTTAGGAGCAGGAGGAGTATTGGACCCAATTACAGGGTTACTCCATACTGGGTGGGTGATGCAGCAGTTGTTGTTGCTGTTGCTAAGTCACTTCAGTCGTGTTCACCTCTGTGTGACCCCATAGATGGCAGTCCACCAGGCTCCCCAGTCCCTGGGATTCTCCAGGCAAGAACACTGGAGTGGTTTGCCATTTCCCTCTCCCAATGCATGAAAGTGAAAAGTGAAAGGGAAGTCAGTTGTGTCCGACTCCTAGTGACCCCTGGACTGCAGCCTACCAGGCTCTTCCGTCCATGGGATTTTCCAGGCAAGAGTACTGGAGTGGGGTGCCACTGCCTTCTCCGGCAGCAGTTGTTAAGTACTTCCTATTCAGCTGGTCCTGCATGGGCTTAAAGTATAGTCTCAGATCACTAGAGATTGAGGCAACAAAGAAGATATTGGTCCCATTTTTAAGCCTTAAACCCTGCTTGCCCCAGTGTGAGGGGCCAGTCTTGATTCAGAGGGGATGCCAATTTAAGATGATCAGGTGTTAAACTGCAAGCTTCAAATGGAAGTTTTTCCTTTTGATATGTGTTGTCCTGACATCCTCAGGGGAGTAGAATTTTCTTGTGCTGGGGTCTCCTGTGTGATTTTAAAAACTGCAATGATGAGCACATCTAGTAGCCATTTGCCCTGAAAAAGTACCCGTTTCTTTAAAGAAATGCACGATCTAGGTCTAGGATAGAAAAAATATAAAGTGAACCTGAATTAATTTGTGCCAGATTGGGCATGTCTAAAGGATCCACTTGAAGAGGGGAAACATACAACCAGGTAAGAGGCAGTCCATCCAAATTTGAGACAACTTGAGCCTCAAAAGGAATAATGATGATAATAATGGATTATAACACAATAAATGAATAAAATAGTTCTTTATACCATCAGTTCAGTTCAGTTTCTTAGTCGTGTCTGACTCTTTATGACCCCATGGACTGCAGCATACCAGGCCTCCCTGTCCATCACCAACCCCCAGAGTTTACTCAAACTTGTGTCCATTGAATCAGTGATGCCATCTAACCATCTCATCCTCCGTTGTCCCCTTCTCCTCCTGCCTTCAATCTTTCCCAGCGTCAGGGTCTTTTCAGATGAGTCAGTTCTTCACATCAGTTGGCCAAAGTATCGGAATTTCAGCTTCAACATCAGTCCTTCCAATGAATATTCAGGACTGATTTCCTTTAGGATGGACTGCTTGGATCTCCTTGCAGTCCAAGGGACTCTCAAGAGTCTTCTCTTCTCCAACACCACAGTTCAAAAGCATCAATTCTGTGGCACTCAGCTTTCTTTATAGTCCAACTCTCACATCCATACATGACTTATGGAAAAACCATAGCCTTGACTAGACTATCTTTACTCCATAGTGATATTAAAAACTGGATGGGACTCAGGAGGGAAAACATTTTGATAGAAAAATATCAGTAATATAGAAAGAATGAGAGGGGAAAAAACCCCACAAAAATGGTTTAAAAAAAATTTACCACACACACATAAAAAAGGTAAAAAACCAATTTACTACCATCAGAGTCAGAATTGATTCAGGCAGAAATTATAGTGGATGAGAAGGCCACTGAGACCACTGATAGAGCTGCTAAGGAACAGGATGTCCACAGTATCTTAAAGTGTACCACCCAAATTACATACTAGTTACAAAATGGAATGTCTCTGTTAACAGAGAAGTTGGGCAAATACCACTTAACCAAGGCATCAACAGTTACCTCACAGATAATGGTACAGATCAGCACGAGCTGTCGGTGGATGCCACAAGGACACAAAGTCTATTATGTAGTATTCCCACCAAAGTCTCAGGGAAACAGTTAGACAAAATCAGATAGTGTAGACTAGACCCTTCAAAAATCAACATCATGAAAGACAAAGGCCAAGAGACTGTTCTAGAGTAAAGGGAACTAAAGAGATGTCTTTTTTCCACTGCACCTAAAGAAAACATCTTTACAGACACTTTTGAGACTAGTGCGGAGTTTGGTATATAGATGGTTTATTATGAAATAATGAACCAATTTTAAATTTCTTGAAGGAGTGTGATAGTGGTGCTGTGATTATGTAGGATAATGTTTCTTATTCTTAGGTAAATATTTGGAGTGTTCATGATGTCTGTGATTTTCTAATAGATCAGCCCCCTAATAAAAAAGCACCCCAATATAAATAGATGAAATCTGACAAAATGTTAGTAATTGATGGATTTTACTGAAGCATAAATAAGTATATGGGCATTGGTCTTCCAACTTTCTGCAGGTTTGAAATGTTTCAGTAAAAATTAGAGAAGGTAAGCTGTCGGTGTAGAAAGTCAACAGAGTTATTTAATAGCAGTTGTGTGTAGATTCCTAACAGAGGCATGAAAATACGTTGTGTGTTGGGAATGACAGACAGTTCAAGATGACCAGGTGATCAGAGTAGCAGAAAACTAGAAGGTGAGCGTGTGTCATCCTGTGTTAGAGCCATCTGCGTAGACATTTGAACTTTATTTGTAGATAATGGGTAGCCCTTGAAGGATTTTTTAAACTGGGACTCACATAAAAGGTCACAGCAGTGTGGAGGCTGGCTTGCAGCCACTCGGGGCTGCCTGTGCGCTCTTGCCCCTGTCTAGGGATGAGCACTGGCCCGCTCCCGCCCCTGGGACAGGCAGAGGACGTGATGGAAGCAGGAGATACGGGAGGGGCCAGCGAGTGCGCTTTGGGTCCAGCAGGAAGGTAAGTGGAGACTGCAGAGCTGAGCTTGTAGGCTGATTGACTTGGTGGCTGGTGGCACTAAGGGAGGGAAGGGCAGTGGCAGCCTGGTTAGGGAGTCCTTTTGGGTGCGCGGAGTTTGGCCTGGCTGCTGAACTTCCAGGTCGGTTCTCCCTTGCTGCTCTCGTTCTAGTGTCTTGGTGTCAGTGAGTCTGCAGCAAGCCTGTTTTTCTAGAGCATTTAAGTTCATACTTGTCACAAACATGTGTTTTCAGAATAGATTCTGGAGTTGATAAGCTGTAGCATCTTTGCTGATAAAATATATTTTATCTGCTTATTACAGATTCATGAGTGCATTCAAATCTGGTGTAGTTGATCTGACAGTGTTATGGAGTTAACACTTAAGCCCGATGGAATACCAGTGTATAATTTTATATTGCTGTATAATTTTAAAATCTTACAGCCTGGGAGCTTTACCCAAAATTTTTCCTTTTTTCGCTGTAGGGGAAAGAAAAGCATCCTTAATAGTTCTTAAAATTGTGCATATGTGTTTTATGCTTGCATGTAAGAATGTGAAGCATTTAAAATAATCTCTCTGTATATATGATGAGTATTAGAATACAAAAATGTGTCTTTTTTTTAAAAAGGATAGATATTTCTTAAAGTGAGTTATTGACAATTTAATAGTCATAATAAGGAAGGATAGCAGGAGGCCTGCTAGACCTCAGCAGGGCTTTTCCTGGCAAAGGATATGTTATCATGCTCTTGGGTTGGCTTGAATTATTTGGTGCTTTCCTGTTGGTGGAGAAAGGGATTGAGCTTTGAGGAAGTCGGGGGAGGAAGTGCAGAACAGTAAAGTGACTGAATGGCTCCTTAGATCCATCTTAATTTTTCACAGTTGGCCTTCTCTGGAGTCACATTCAGCAGAAACATTAATTAGATTTCAGTGCCCTGCTGAGATTTAAAATTAAACATTTCTGGAACCATCTGTAGCATTTTATCACTAATAATATAATGAAGAATATGCTTAATCTTTTGAAAAATGAGAGTCATAACAGAGTATCTTTTGCTCACAAGTGATCAACTTTGGTTATGAAAAATCCATCAAAATTTATAGAAAAGCAAAGTAATTAAAAAGTTTTAAGGATATAATCCCCCCACAAGAAAAGTTGCGTCAAAGTATTCTGATTGGTGAGAATCTTTTCCAAATTCAGGATTTTCTTTGGGATTTTATGCTTCTCTTGTATCTAAAAATATTGATGGTGGGCCTGTGCCATCTGCCTATTTGGGGCTGGATTCGTCCAAGAGCTGAGATTCCACCAAGGAGAGCCAGGTAGAGGCAAGAGCCTAGGACGGGTGGCCCAGCGCACAGGTCCTGGGGCCAGACGGCCTGGCTTTGACCTGACCAGAGGGGAACGTGGAGAAGTCGGTTGGCTCCTTTGGGCCTCTGTCTCCTTATTTGTAAAGTGAGGAGGACTATGCCTACCTCATAGGGGTGTCGTGAGCATACGGTTTTGAGCATAAAATGTCCCTTCAGAACTATTCTTTCCCGTGTGGTCTTCTGTGCCCTTCACTCTTTAGATGCACTTAATACACTTTCAGAGGGCTTCAGGGAAGAACATGCTGCCATCGAGGAGAATTAACAAAACAGCAGTAGCTCTCTTGCTCCAGGAATTCCCTTGTTTTGTTCTCATGAAAGCTTGTGTGGGCCCTGCGGCTCTTTTCGAGGCAGTGCGAGGCCACAGGCACCTTGGCCTTCGTGAAGGGAGGTGTTGCGTCGCTGGGGAAGGAGGTCCGGTGTGCAGCAGCGTTGGGGGGGCAACCTGGAGAGAGACTCGCTTCCCTGTTGCGGCCCACCCACAAGTGCTTTCTGAGTGTAGGCTGGGCCCGCAAAGGGAAGGAACGGAGGGCTGTACACCCAGGTCTTTTTTTCTGAATGTACCTATCAGGTAAGTCACTCTACCACCATGAGAGTTAGTAAGAGATTGGAGGGCAGACTGGAGGACTTAGGAAAAAATCCCTTCTCCTGGAATCCAGAGTGAGGAAGAAGCTTTTTCTCTACCATCTCCCCCCTTCCCTTAACCCCCTCCACCCTGTTCCCAGCTTTGCCCAGAATCTTAATTTAGTGACAGTCGAGACCGCCGACTGTGTTCAGCCTCAGCTCTGGAAGCATCCTTTTTTGGCTCCTGCGGTGCTGCATTGTCTGAGAAGTGTATCTGTCCGCGCTTCTCAGAATTTTGCACTTGATAAAATCCCTGACAGTCTTCCAGCTCCACACTCAGGTGCGCCTTCTCTGCCGTCCTGGGTCTGTGGCACTGCTCCCTCCACAGGATTTGAGTCGCCCTCTCTGCCTCTAGGCCCAGCACTGCATGTTCCGGGTCAGGCGCCCTTGAGCAGATGACCTTTCCCAAGGGCAGCACCAGTTACTTACTTTGTACAGTTTTCACTAGCATAATGCTAGTTATGTAATGATCTCCCAATAATATCCAGTTCTCCTTTACAAAAACCACCTTTGTCATTGAAAGAATTAAAATGCCACAATTCAGTAAAATGTTAAAGAAGAGAATGGAATTTTGAAGTTGTGTTAAGGATATTTTAAAATATTTTAAAATTTCCTTTTGGCTTAACTTTGTAAAATACCAAGTGCTTAGTCGCCGAGTCACGTCCAATTCTTTGCGACCCCATGGACTGTAGCCCGCCAGGCTCCTCTGTCCACAGGGATTCTCCAGGCAAGAATACTGGAGTGGGTTGCCATACCCTTCTCCAGGAAAATACCCAGAGTTAGATTAATTTGAAACGTTAGAAAATTTGAGTGATTCCTTTCTCTTTACCTTTCTCTCCTGTGTGTTTTAACTTAAGCTGCTGCTGCTGCTAAGTCGCTTCAGTCGTGTCCTACTCTGTGTGACCCTACAGCCGGCAGCCCACCAGGCTCTGCCGTCCCAGGGATTCGTAGAGTACTATTGATACAGTAGTAATCAAGTGTCCAACTAGTTTTTAAAAAGTTAAGATATTTGCTGTCCAATGTTGCATAACTTTTTTTGTAGTTCTTTTTTCAGCAGCATTTTCCTTGACATTTTTGGTAATTTGTAAGTAAAAGAAGTCTGAAGCAGACAATAACAATGAATTTCAATTTTATTTTTAGCAAAAGCACCTGGAAATTGAAAGAACTACTAAATGGTTGAAAATGCTAAAAGGATGGGAAAAATACAAGAACACTGAAAAGGTAATTAAAATATTACTTCTTATGAAGTGGATTTTCCCAGTAAAATTTCCTCTTTCATGATAAGAATATTACATGCATATTCTTAAAATTTTTTTTAAAATTTAATTGAGTGAGTGAAGTGAAAGTCGCTCAGTTGTGTCCAACTCTTTGCAACCCCATGGGCTATACAGTTCATGGAATTCTCCAGGCCAGAATACTGGAGCAGGTAGCCTTTCCCTTCTCCAGGGTATCTTCCCAACCCAGGGACTGAACCCAGGTCTACCACATTGCAGGCAGATTCTTTACCAGCTGAACCACTACGGAAAACCCAAGAATACTGGAGTGGGTAGCCTTTCCCTTCCCCAGGGGATCTTCTCAATCCAGGGATCAAAGCCAGGTCTCCTGCATTGCAGGCAAATTCTTTACCAGCTGAACTACAAGGAAGCCCAAGAATACCAGAGTGGGTATCCTATCCATTCTCACAGAGGATCTTCCCAACCCAGGAATCGAACCAGGGTCTCCTGCATTGTAAGTGGATTTTTTACCAGCTGAGTTATTTGGGAAGCTCCTGAGTGGAATGCCTTAAATTAGTAGTCTCTGTGTTGTCACAGAATACCCAGGTTTAGACTGGTTGCAGGAATTGCGAGGACGCAGTAGGCAGCCCAGAGGTCAGCAGGCTTTCAGGGGTGACGGAATTCGGCTGCTTAGTTAACATTGCTGCTTGTGATTTCGTTTCTTTCCATCTCCCTCTGCCTGCTGTGGTGTCAGCCTGCTGAAAGTGGCTTCCCTTTGGGGTCAGGATTATTGCAGTCACTCCAGGTTTGGTATCCATCTGTCTTCCTGCTCAGAAGGAGAGAAGTTTTGTTTTGAAAAGTGTTTGTGAACAGGAGCACGTCCTGTCCTAAAGCATCTGGCCGATCTCCCTCCTAAGTCTTTTTGCCCGGCATTGAGTACGGGTTGTTGTAAATCAGGTTGTTTTTTTTTTTTTTTTTTTAAATGCACACATCTATTAATATTCCTACTAATCTCATCAGAAAAGTCTTTTCAATATTATTAAGTTGTGAAGTTCTTAGTAGTCGGAAGGTTTCAAAAAATCTAACTTTTGCTTGAAAGGGCAGAAGTCATCAGTGGCAAAAATACTGTCAGGTCTTTTCCTGAAGGGCTTCCCAGGTGCTTCAGTGGTAAAGAATCTGCCTGCCAGTGCCAGAGACTTGAGTTTGTTCCCTGGGTTGGGAAAGTCCCTTGGAGAAGGAAATGGTAACCCACTCCAGTATTCTTGCCTGGGAAATCCCTTGGAAAGAGGAACCTGGTGGGCTACAGTCCAAGGGGTCACAAACAAGTTGGACATGACTTAGAGACTAAACAACGACAACAAATTTTCCTTAAAGTAACAGGCTTACTACATTCATTCATTTATTTATTTTACTTCATTTATTTTTGAGCAACTGTCTGCTAAACACACAAGTCTACAAACCATGGTTTGTTAGTCATTTTTTGAGATTAGTGTCCTTGACAAAAGCAGTTGGTTCAGATCGCAGTTCAGCTTCATAAATGCTCTTGCTTGAGGCTGGCACTGTGCTCTGTGTGTCCTACCTCATGACCCAGGATATTAAGATGTGTCTTCAGGACTGAGATTGAGTGAAATTAATAGTTCCCGCTGCTTCATCACGGGCACTGCAGTGCACTGGCCTCTGGTTTAAGCTGGGATCAAAGGTTACGGTGACTGCCCGCACAGTGCTTCTGCTGCCTTGGTTTGTGGCAGGGTGCCAGGAGCTTCAGCTTTGATGAGGGGCCATGAACTAAGGTTTTGCTGCTCCCAGTGCCAAAGTCAGCGCAGGGAAAGAGGCCAGTAATGTTTTAGTATCATTAAGAAAATAGCTTGCATGGCCCATGCCTTGAGAACTGCTGACAACTGAGCCTCTGTTTCCTCATCTTTGAAATGGAGATAATAATACCCATTTCAAAGAGATGAAGAGTTCATGATTTTATGCAGGTAGGCCATTAGGCATTGCACCTCACATGTAATAGCATTCACTAGCAGTGTTTAAGGGAGGTTAGACAATTAAAAATTTTTTTTACGAGAAAAAAAGAAATCTTCATAATCCTACAACAAAACACTGAGTTAACTGTTATGATTTTTGTCTGTTTCCTCACACTTTTCTTCTATGCAATATATGTACATTTTCCCATTTACATAGATATAAGTTGTTGTGTGTCAGCCTTTGCCAACAAGAATTCCAGGGAGCATCAGTTTCTTGGGTTCTAACAGGTTTTTTACATGGAAGCAGTGTTGCCTACTGATTAAAAAATAAAATATCCCAGGTTCAAACCCCAGCTCTGCCACGTTATTAGCCATGTGACTTGAGGGAAAGTAGTTAACCTTTTTTCTGCCTTAGTTTTCTTGTCTGTAAAATGAGGGTAACCACAATGTCTCCTTCACCAAGTTGTTTTGAGGATTAAATAAGATAATTCATGCAAAGCTCAAAGAATAGTGCCTGACACTTAATATGCAGTCAGTTAATGTTGCTTATATTACATGAGAGAGAAGCTCTTTGGTTAAGTCATGTTGGAAAAATTAAAACTGAATAGAGGTAAGATTTGTATTTTTAGAATATAAGCTTTAATGAAAAAAATTGCCATCAAGGTTGCCTGTGTTTTCACAGTGACTACCCCTGTGTACAGTCACACTGCATTTTTAAAATATAATCTATTAAATGAAAGGATGAAGTTATCTCTGCTGGCAGAGACCATCCTGATTTAACTAGTTGTGGTATTATTGTATCTGGGCTCTGTCATAGCAGTGTTCCTACAATGGAGACATATATGTGTGTTTGTGTGTATAGATATGGTTGTGGTGGTTTTTTTTTTTTTTTGTCAGCTGAATGGACCTTTGTTGGTCAGGTAACTGACAGACTTGTATTAGCCAACATTTGATTCAACTGATGGGAAAATGGAGACACGATGTATAGAAATAAATTTCTGAAGGCTGTTTTTAATGATAAGAGATGGTGTGTCCAGATGCTGGGGCTTGCTTATTGTCTGTTTGCTTAGAAGTCCCTTTTGGTGTGTATCAGTTAAAGGCCAGAAGGAAATAGAATGTGCTTGTTAAGAAGCATGGGGCCTCATGGATGGTTTAAAACTCTCAGGTCCAGACTGGGGAGACTTGTGCCTATTTGGAGTCAGTAATTTATATGTAATTGTTGAATACAGAATTGAACAAAAGCAATAAATAATGTCTAAAATCTTTGTGAGTGATGCAGTGTAAGAAATACATGTGGTTCTTATTTTACTCATGGAAAAACATCAGTCTAATGGACATGCAAGTATGTCCATCAAAGTGTATCTGTTTACTTACCATCAGTGCTTACAGTTTAACATCTTTACTCTGGAAATTCAGGAGAGAATTTGAAGTCACTTTTAGTGGATTATATTCCTTTAAAAAGTTAAGTTTATTATAAATTTGAAATGAATATAGGTGATAAACTTTCTTTGGAAAATCTTAAAGTCACTTAAAAAAACCCACACACACTCAGTTTGTCGTTAATGGTGTTAAGTGTTTAGCACATGGGAAATGCTGAAGCAGAATGGAATTTACACATAGCCTTTCTGTACATATTCTTCCAGTTACATCTACCACCTGACTTAACGCTTCAGTGTTTCTAGTCACTGCCGAAATTTCAAATTTGAGATCATACTGTGTTTATACCAAAGGAACAAAACTGAAATTATGTATGTGATTATCTAATCGAGTCAACCTCACAGTGTGCACTGTTTCATAGGAAAAGTCATTCTACAGTGTTAATTATTTAAATTCACAGTTTCTTAAAGCTACATCATGATTTAGAAAGGCTTCATTTTAAAGAATCTAAGTAGTATAATTATAGAAGTTGAAGCTCTGCTTATTAGTTCATAGCTCATCAGCATTTTGGTTATTAGTTCTAATATCTTATTTTCTCAGCCATGCTATTGAAATATTTTGTTCGTAATGGTAACTGTGTACTTATTTTTACCTTGTTCCTGAAGTTTCTGCCATAATTTGTTTCATCACTTCCTTTCAAGTTTTAAAGTTTCCTTATGTCCAACTTTGTAATGAGCATAATAAATATGTTATTTTGAATATGTGATTAGCTTTAAGGAAAAAGGCGAATCACAAGAAGTTGGAGAGGTATGCTGAGTCTTAAGATTCTTAGAGTGATAGCAGTGTTAAGTACCCAAAGAGTTAAGAGTTACTGATGATTTATACATAATTTCATTCAGAAGTGATGCTACTTCTTGATGGAAATTTATCACTATTTTTGTCTGGTCAGATAGGATTAGTGTTATTAGGAAAAGAACAAAAGTTTTCCTGAAGGAACTCTCCAGAGTTGAGAAGAGAGGGAAAGAGGGAGTGTGTGTGTGTTGGGACAGGGGAGGGGGGAGATGAATAAAGACTGGGGGCCACAATGAGTTGTGAGATAGAAGGTTCTGGAGAGACTCCATAGACACTGTGACACAAGAGAACCGTTTTGTTATTCTGAACCTTTTAGATGCATGAGGGAAAAGAAGGGAAGTGTGTAACTAGTTAGGCACATCAACGGGGAATGTGTCAGACGTTCACATCAGACAGGGCGCCGACTGTGCTCTCGTGTGTCTGAAGGTGCACCTTTGCAGTGACTAAAAATGCTAATGTATGGACATACTTGACATCTTCTTACTTGTCTGTTCTGTCCTTTCTGTGTATATGTCCCTGTTCAGATCTAAAGAGGAGAGGTGAGAGGATCCAAGAGTGTTAAATTTTATCAGTTACCAGGAATCCTTTGAAAAGAATAACAGAAGTCATTTAAGGGACTAGTCTGAGCTTTGTGTTTGTAACTTTCAATTTATGTTTTTTTTTCCATAAGTTTCATAGGAGAATTTACAAAGGAATCCCACTCCAGCTCAGAGGTGAAGTCTGGGCACTGCTCCTGGAGATCCCAAAAATGAAGGAAGAAACCAGAGACCTGTACAGTGTGAGTACCGAGAGCCAGCCTGGCATTTTGAAACCGTCAGGCACGGTTGGGGCATATTCGTAAGAAAAACTAACACCTGGTTGCGGCTATTCATTTGCAGCGCAGTATTAGTAATAGATTTACAGTGTCACTTTTAGAGCTTTTAGGAAACTAATGGCCAGCCATGTGTGTACGACTGACTGTTTTCTTCTTTCTCCCAAGATTGTTAATGCGTCTCTAGGTTTTATTATTTGTTAATAAAAGTGACCAGCAAGACTTGGAAATTGGCCAGTGCATTAAATTTACCTCCTTGTCATCTCAGCTATAGCCTTTCTAAACCTAAATTTTATATTAACCTTGGAAAGGAATAAGAAATGTATATCTAAAAATAAATGTTCCTCTGAAAGTATATATAAATAGGATAAGTTAGAAATGAATAAAACTTATAATTTAAACCCAGTATTAATTAGAAAAGGAACTTCAGAATGCTCTTTTGTTTATGTATAAGTAAAATTTCATCAAAAATAAGGTACCCGTGGTGCATGGGTTTATTTCTGGGCTTTCTGTCTTGTTCCATTGGTCTGTATTTCTGTTTTGGTGCCAGTACCATACTCTTTTGATGCCTCTGGCTTTCTGGTATAATCTGAAGTCAGGAAGGTTGATTCCCCCAGCTCCATTCATCTTTCTCAAGTCTGCTTTGGCTATTTAGTGTCTTTTGTGTTTCCATATGAATTGTGAATTTTTTTGTTCTAGTTCTGTGAAAAATACCATTGGTAATTTGATAGGGATCGCATTAAATCTGAAGATTGCGTAGTATAGTCACTTTTGCAATATTGATTCTTCCTACCCAGGAACATGGAATATCTCTCCATCTGTTTATGTTGTTTCTGATTTCTTTCATCAGTGTCTTATAATTCTCTGTGTACAGTTCTTTTGTCTCCTTAGGCAAGTTTATTCCTAGATATTTAATTCTTTTTGTTGCAGTGGTGAATGGGATTGATTCCTTAATTTCTCTTTTGTTAGTATATAGAAGTACAACTGATTTCTGTATATTGATTTTGATTCCTGCAACTTTGCTAAATTCACTGATTAGCTCTAGTAATTTTCTGATACTATCTTTAGGGTTTTCTATGTACAGTATCATGTCATCTGCAAACAGTGAGAGCTTTACTTCTCTTCTGAACTGGATACCTTTTCTTTCTTTTTCTTCTCTGATTGCTGTAGCTAGGACATCCAGAATCATGTTGAATAATAGTGGCAAAAGGGAATATATGTATACCTATGGCTGATTCACGTTGAGGTTTGACAGAAAACAGCAAAATTCTGTAAAGCAATTATCCTTTGATAAAATATAAACTAAAATTTTTTTTTTCATCAAGATGTAAGGTTATAAATATTGGTTAATTTAAGCAGTTACTTTTTTTTAAAAACAAGACTTTTAAAATTAATTGTTTGGACCCTCCACAGATTATGAATTTCTGTCTTGGGATTTTAGAGTTTCAAATTATTTTAAATGGTTGATTAGATATTGATTTGGCTGGAAAGTTTGTTTGAGTTTTTCTGTAAGATGTTATGGAAATTTAATGAGAATAAAACTACTCTTCCTTCATCTACTAAGATTTTTCTCAAACAGTGATAGTGGTGGTGGCTCCTGAGCCGGTGCTCTTACCTACTGTTTCTCCCGTTCTTTTAACTGTACCTCGCTGCTATCTGCCTCTCTGGGGTCTCGTGATCTGTGTCACAGATGGCAGGGGTCTGGCCACAGTGGTCAGCAAGCTCACCTGAAGTCTTAGCAAGGCTGAAGAGTGCTGTCGGCCAGACCCACAATGAGGTGGCTAGTTTTCCATCCAGATGCTTTCCACTGTACTTCTGCCCTCAGGTTTATAGGCTCATTAAGTGTTTATTCTTTATTATTGTGACATGCATGGACTCAATCTCAGAGATTACCCGGGAAGTTGCTTACCTCCTTTTGTTAAGATAAATATGCTTAAATTCCTGTATTCTGCCCTTAGCTTGTCATCATTCTAGGACATAAGTAATCTTTCTGTTATGTTATTTTTTCACCTGCTTAACCGGGCTTTGTTTCTGTCATGAGGTCTTTTTTGTGCTAAGTTTTCTTGTCCTCTAGAATAATTCATATTATAGATGTGTTTGGATGTTTTTCTCCCTTTCAACTAAATTGTATTTTAAAGCATATTTTATCATGTCTTGTCAAGCATTTCCTTTCTGGGGAAGGGGGTGGTGAGAAACAGAGGGCCTGTGGGCTAGAGAGGGCACAGACACGTGGAGGAAAATGCAGGGGAGTGGATGCCCTGAACTTGGGGCAGACCAGCCTTTCCCTCCACTTGACTCCCAGAACATTAGCAGTTGGGCACTTGAGAAGAAGGCTGAGCGCCAAAGAATTGATGCTTTGAACTTTGAACTGTGGTGTTGGAGAAGACTCTTGAGAGTCCCTTGGACAGCAAGGAGAGCCAACCAGTCCATTCTAAAGGAGATCAGCCCTGGGATTTCTTTGGAAGGAATGATGCTAAAGCTGAAACTCCAGTACTTTGGCCACCTCATGTGAAGAGTTGACTCACTGGAAAAGACTCTGATGCTGGGAGGGATTGGAGGCAGGAAGAGAAGGGGACAACTGAGGATGAGATGGCTGGATGGCATCACTGACTCGATGAACGTGAGTCTGAGTGAACTCCAGGAGATGGTGATAGACAGGGAGGCCTGGCGTGTTGCGATTCATGGGGTCGCAAAGAGTTGGACACGACTGAGCGACTGAACTGAACTGAACTGAACTTGTCCTTCTGAGGGGGGATCAGAAGAGTGTTTCCCTAGGAATCTGACCAGCCCAAGAAAATAATTCCCAAACTCCTGACTGCGGGAGAGGCCCAGTGAAAGCAGCTGGACCACTGTGCAGTGAAGACAGTTGTGAAGCCTGTCTGCACATACAACTTTGCATCAGCTTTCTTGTGTCTTCTTTCAAATACAAGCAGACAATGAGGAGAGGAGCTAGGAGCTAGCACGGAAAATAGGAACAAGTAGAAAAAGCAACTTATGAGAAACAGACCATACAGCAAGAAAAAAACAGAAGAGCTATTGCTGATATCTCCAGAGAGATAAAAAGAGATATCGCATCCATAAAACAAGTATCGGATGCTATAAAAGGAACATTCGAGAACAACAGAGCCTATGAATATAAAAGATGATAATAGAAATGAAAAATTCTAGAGGAGGGTTTGAAAATGACAAGTAAAGAAGTTTCCCAGAAAATAGATTGTGAAGTCAAAACTCAACTCAATGAGTTTTTAAGATTGAAAAGATCCATCAAATGCCCAAACCTGTGGCTAAAAATAGATCCAAACCAAACACAGAAATTGAAGTTTCAGAACTTAGAGATAGAAGCTCCTTTCTTATAAAGAAGAAGGAATTAGAAAGGCAACACTGGAAGCCAGAAGACAGTGAAGGTGGTGCCTTTTGAGCAAAAATATTTTCTTACTTAGAATTCTAAAGTAGGCAAATAGCTAAGAAAGAAGGTAGACTTAACAGACATTGAGAGCATCAAAAAATTGATCTTCCACACATCTTTTCACAAAATCTACCTGAGGCCACACTCCTCAGAACAAGGAAATAAACCAAGACAGATGTGAGATGCAGGAGCCAGGAAACCTAAGCGAAGCAAGGCCTAGCAGACATCTGTGAAGGAGAGCCCCTGAGGAGCCCCGCTGAGCAGCTGGTCTGAAGGCTTGAGGGGCCGGGTATGTGGGGAGTAGAAACAGAAGGTGCCTGTTCTACTAGGAGAGCCAGGAGAGGCTGACAGCAGCCTAAAGTGAGCCTGGGTCGAATTAGCAACACTGCATAGAGAATGAAGCCCATTGAGAAACGGGGAGCCGGGCAGTGATAAGCCCCAAGGCAAACTAGAACGTTCCGTTGGAAAGAAGAAAGGAATCGCTGTGAGCTACCTGGGAAGAGTCTAAGCAACACAAACTCCACACATTTTCCATCCAAATGAAAATCTAGCTGTCCTGAGAGGCGGGGAGGGGAAGAGGCCAGGCAGGTGGTGTGTGGACAGAGGGAGGCCCTTCACTGTGCACCTTGCTATGTTGTTTTTATTTTTGAACCATGGAAATGGCTTTCCTAAATCAAAAAAGTTTTTAAATGAGAGTTATTTTACTGTTTGTCGTAGACTTTTTGACATTTGATTTCCATTAAAATGTGCTTTCTTCTCTTTTTCCCTCTTCAGAAATTAAAACACAGAGCACGGGGTTGTTCTCCTGATATCAGACAGATAGACCTTGACGTCAACCGCACATTTAGGGATCATATCATGTTTAGAGACAGATACGGTGTGAAGTAAGTAATGTTTAACATTATAAACTATGAATAGCATTCACAGATAGCCTTATCAACTTGAAATGTGAGTGTTTGGAATATCTTATATAGGTGATAATTTTGCTTCCACCTCTGAAGGTTTAAATTTTGGTAGATCCTTTGGTCCATATCATGTAAACTTTAGGATATAAGTTAGCTTAAATTTTTAATCTTTGACATATCTGTGCTATATTATTTGCTATAAAGTCATTTTATGATCTAGAAATTCTTAAATATATGGTAGATAACTCTTATTTAAAATCTCAGAAAAGAAATGAGAGATTTTGTTACTTTTTGAGAACCATGTCAGTCATAAATGCATTCTTAGACCCTTGATTCCATGCACGGGTGAAACTAAAAAAATGGGAAATGGGTGAATAAAACGACAGTGACTGTTGGAATGAAATGTACAGTTTTGCTGCCTTCCGTATCAGTTAAGGTTCAGCCAGAGAAACAGAAACCAGTAAGAGGTGTAAACTGAGGGATTTGCTATGAGGAATTGGGTTCCAGTGTGCCGGAACTGACTAGCAAGTGCAGGGTCCATAGTGCAGATGTCTGGAAGGGCCTCAGGAGCTCTTACGACCCTTTGACCGATTGCACCAGGGCTTCCCAGATTATGGAGGGTAATCTCCCCGACTTCAAGTCGACTGATTGTGTTTTGGTTACATTTACAAAAGACCTGTTGCATAGCCGCACCTCCATTAGAGTTTGCATATCTGGGGATTGCAGCCTCTCCAAGTGCACATAAGCAGCTCACTCTATCACAGACCACACGCATCAACCTAATTTTTGAATAAGGACAATAAAGTTGTACTTCCTTATAATATTTTGTACTTCCACAACTATTCTGCTTACAACTCAAAATATGCCAACTCGCTCCTGAAAGAATGATGCTGAGTCCTTGGGGATATGTACTCTTTTTGCTTTGATATGTATAACCTAAATGCTGTGATGTTAAGTCAGCTATTATGAAACATCTTATGGTAGATGGGGACATAGGGAAAAGAGAAAGAACAAAACACATTAAAGAAATATATGTATATCCACAAACATTTAATACCAAAATAAGGAAAAAATACTCCTAACAGATGTAGTCATCATCTCTGTGACTGGGCATGTGGTTGCTGCTGGTCATAACTAACCTTCCACTTCCCATCCCATGCACCCTTTGCCCTCAGCAGGTACTTTGGCTGCTGAGGGCCCTAAAGCTTTATTCCTGAAGAGTCTACCATTAACAGTCCTGCCTGAATTTGATTGCGGTGGTGTTCTGTGGACTTGAATCACTGTGTTTGGTTATACTCAGAGGCACCTTCAGTATTCTCTGTGTTCCAGACATGCTCTTCTTACGTCCACCATGTCCTAGCAGTTCAGCTTTCCCCTTAATGACCAGGATCAGTCACTCCAGCCGGTACACTCGCCTCCTCCTTTGCTTACTGATTGAGAGGCATGAGGGGCCCATAGTGGTAGGGGTGGGCAACCTGGCTCCCAGTTCAGTGGAAGTGTTTGTCTCCTAGTGGGGACACTCCTCTCTTTGGAGCCAGGACCTCTAGAGCAGCAGAGCCTAAGGTTGATGGAGCAAAAAGCAAACATGTTGTTAGTGGACAAGAGGTAACAGTGGGTGGAGCCACTCCTGTTCCCACGCTTGGATCCTGGGCCCTGAATCCTGGCCAGGGGAGAGGTGATGCCAGTCTTGAAAGCTGATTTCCAGCGGACACCGCCCCCTAGGGGACATGTCCCCACCCTGCAAAGGATGCAGGAAGCTGGCCCTGTGAATGAGGCTTCAAAATGTTGGTCTACAGCTCCATCCAGCTGGCCCCTTCTGTGGGGATGATTCTATAATGAGAACAGAAAGGGGACACCAAATTGAAGACATGGTGATGTGCTTTGTGCTTTTTGTTATAAACCCTTTCTGTCAAAGCTGAGTGTTATCTAGCTCCAAGTTTAGGCTGTGTATTGTTTAAATTTGAGCTTGGGATCATTTCTTTATAATAATAAGTTCCTAATTTTAGAAAGGTGAAAAAACTAAATTGTGTTCCATGTAAATTTCTTTCCTCTAGGCAACAATCCCTGTTCCAGTTCTTGCTGCATATTCTATTTATAATACGGTAAGTCAGTGCCTCCCTGTCCACAGCTCTTTGAGTTGTGTTCTGAGCAACTGGAGGAAATCTTTGGGCCTCCTTCCTGGAAAAGCCCCCTTGGCCTGTGTTGCTTCATCTCAGGACTGGACGGTCTGTGTGGACCTTCCCAAGGCTTCTTCATCCGCCCCAGGATATCAGAGCAGAGTTGCTCGGAAAGTGGGAAGAACCACAGTATTACAGTAAAGCTTACTTTTCCCCCCTTACTACAGGTTGCTTTGTTTTGTGGTGGTGGTTTTCTTGTTTTTATTTTAAGCACTTAGGACTGGGAATCAGCAGGGCAAGAGGGGCAGGAGATAGTGGTGAGATTAATTCTGCTTGATTCTTGGTGACTCTTCATTCCCCTGGGAGGTTGACGTTCAGAATCACATTTCATTTATTTGGTGAGGTACCTGCTTGCTGTCTCCTGGAGTAAGCCAAAACTAAACGTTTTGGTATTAGAACATGTTATTCTTAAGGTGTTGATTACTCTTGAGGGAGAGAGATTTGGGGGAAGAGATCAGCTAGTGTCAATGCCAGTATAGATGCCAAGTAAATGCTTTGCTGACTGGATTCCAGGAAGGACACTGTGAAGTGTACCATTTCTATTGTAATCAAAACCTTTAAGTTACAAGGAACAGAAATTCACTCAAACTAGGGCAAGTTAAAAAGGAATTGATAAAGGGACATCTCCCAGAAATGAAGCTGGGGGTGGCTGTTGGAGCTAGAGGGTGAGACGCCTACAGGGAGAAGAGCTCCTCTCTCTGTCGCGCGTGGGGCCACGTGGTGACTGATTGTCTCTGGAAACTGTTCATTATGCTGTTTCTCTCTTCAGATGTTGCTTTCTGCCTGCTTACCTGTTTTTCTTAGGCTGCTGTTGCAGCCATAGCCTCAGTGTGGGCATTCTGTTCAGCTGCATACCACCGTGTATGTAGTTGTGGCTTTCTTCAGTTTTCCTAGAGAAACATGTGATTAGTGAATGATAAAACTGTCATGCAGCTGAATTAAAGGTTCCCTGGGG
This sequence comes from Madoqua kirkii, assembly GCA_006408675.1. Taxonomy (NCBI): domain Eukaryota; kingdom Metazoa; phylum Chordata; class Mammalia; order Artiodactyla; family Bovidae; genus Madoqua; species Madoqua kirkii. Next base: position 20,762 of record SJYC01033489.1, on the reverse strand, counting down.
TTAGGTGTCCTCGTCTCCATGAGCTGTGGTTCACATGTCATGGCTTGGATCCCTAAGGCCATGTGATATGACGCATAAGTATCATCATGAGTAATTATGGGGAGAATGGGCAGTTTTCAGGGAAGGGGCTTAAACTGGAAGGGTCCCCAAAATGTGTCTCTGTAAGGATCTGGAAATCTAGAGGAGAAAAGACAGCCAACTGGGAACTGTGCAAGGAGAGAAATTTGCCAACATCTGAGCAAAGAGGAGGAATATTGAGCTGAGAATCACGCATAAAACAGAAATAGAAACAGTGCTCTTTACAGAAGGTGTAAGAACAGTATTGAGCAGAGGTCAATAAAGTTCTTTTAGCTTAGCCTTGTCCACATTTCTGCATTTATTCTCCAACACAAGCATAGTCTTTGATAGCATGTGGCTCAGTACTGTGAAGACTGTAATATTTCTCTGTAGAACTGCACATTAAGTAATGTATTTAGGCATTTTCTGTTTTCTACATCAGTTCCTCATACCTGCATGTACATGTAATTTGATCTTAAAACCCCCAGTTTCTCTGTTCTTGTTTCTCTTTAGGAGGTTGGATACTGTCAGGGGATGAGCCAGATCACAGCCTTGCTCCTCATGTATATGAACGAGGAAGATGCCTTCTGGGCCCTGGTCAAGCTGTTCTCAGGTCCCAAACACGCCATGCATGGTAAGAAGACCCTGAGGTTGATCATCAGCAACAAACAAGGGAGGGAGAGATAGGCAAGTTCGACAAAGTCAGACTTGGGGGTGATGCTTGGTAGAGTCAAGTATAGAAACTTGTCTAGGGGCGAGTTTAATTCATTAGTATTTATTACTGATTTCTTACTTAATTCTTCTTCATTGAACTTTTCTGTTCAGATTTATATTCCTTCGTCTTTACTACGACGTATACTATTGATGTTCTAAAATTCTTTCCTTACTTGCCCTGGTTAGGAGAAACTAGGTTTAGAAGAATTTAGGAAAACTGAATTATTGGAAGCTTTTAATTGAAACTGTTAAGACAGTCATGCCTTCAGTGAAATGTCTACTGTTGACTGGATATTGCAATTTATACCAGTTTGTTAGTGAATATTAATTGAGAAATGACACTGAGGTATTTAAAGGAAAGGTCCACAGTAATTTGGTATGTCAAATATTTGTTTTAGTTCTTTCAGCCTTAAAATTGATTCCATCTTACAGTAAAAAAAGCTGGTAACATATTCTGGGCACTTTGATATTTCAAAGCTTATGTAATTTTTTGATTTTCAAGTTATTACACTGTTTTGAGTAATATTTTTATTATATTTGCCAAGCATATGCAATAAACTTGAAAGAGTTTGGGTTGAAACTTCTCTTGAAAATAAAGCGGCATTTGTCCATATAATGCAAAATTATTTTCTCAGTGCTATTGAGTGTGATAATACCGAATTAAAAACAGCTTTAACACTAATTACTCTGAGAATGGACCATCATTCTCTTTGTGAACGTTGAAGCTTCATGTGGTGGGGAACCTGCCACAGGTTAAGGTGATATTTTAAATTTTCAAAACTATGACCTTCCATAGCCTATTAAATCTCCCATTCTTAGCATGTGGTTATTGTTGAAGCATTGTGTGTATGTGTGCATGTTTGCATTTAGCTATCTCCTTCAGTGTTTGCTGTGACTTTTTAAAAAGTAAATACTATCTGCATGATAAGTGTTTCTGGACGCTTTGCATCCCATAAGTGGACTCCAGTAGTAAGACACATTACATTGAGCTGCCATTCAGTAGTATCATTGCAAAAGGCATCTTGAAGAAATGCAACTCTTCCTTATCAGTCTTTATTTTGCTTTAGCGTGAGATGGCGTTGCTGATAATCTTGGAAGTACAGTGAAATATTAACAGCTTAAGTAGTGTGTAATTATGTGGGATACTGTCCAGTTTTAGAAAATCCATCTCTTTTAACAAGCCTGATAACCTGCTTTCATATTATCACCAGTCTGAGCTGTGTGTGTGTGTGTGTGTACTCCGTCATGTCTGACTTTCTGTGGACTGTAGCCCACCAGGCTTCTCTGTCCATGGGATTTCCAAGACAGGAATACTGGAGTGGGTTGCCATTTCCTTCTCTAAGGGAGTTTTCCGATCCAGGGATCAACCTACGTCTCTTGTGCTTCCGGCACTGGCAGGTGGTTTCTTCACCACTACGCCACCTGGGAAGCCCACACTGATCTACAAAGCAGTATTTATTTTACTATTCTAACATTTACATTTACAAAGCAGTTTAGGTCATTATTATGGGTAAGTTTGTACCTAAAGATATTTGTTTCTACATCTGCCTATGAAATTTTATAATTTTATATTTTTTACCTCAGTTCTTTGCATTTCATAATGAAGCTGTTATCAGTCACAAAAGTGTAATGTGAGGGCTAAAGCATGAGGTTTAAAATACCAAGTCTGGGACCCCACTGAAAAGGGAAGCAGTGTTGGGTATCTTAGCATCCTTGAGCTCATGTTTATTATTGAAAGAATTGCTTTTTTCAAAATCAGACTTTGTCTTGAGTTTCTTCCAACTCCCATTCCTCTCAAATTGACCATGAAAGTGGCAGAGAAAGAGAGAAACATATATAGATTTTTTTTTTAATGAAATCATTTCACCAGCAAGTATTACTAGGGGAGGAATTTTCTATCTCTGGAGATTTTTACACACTCCCTAGAAAGCTGAGAATCAGTTAAGAAATAGCCCTTCCCCAAGGATCATAAAGCAGTTCTTCCCAGCAGTGTTCCTCAGTTTCTTGCAGGGACATAGTTTTCCGTTTTGGAAACATGCGTTCTATGGGGAAATATTAGACTCCAAGATCAGATAAGTCTGGGAGATGAGGTAAACCAAGAAAAACAAGTGTCTTTAGTCTATAAAACAACTTAGAAACATTCATAAGCTCATATGCCTGTGAACATATGCAAAAAAGGGTATATGTGACATACAGTATTTCTCCTGGATTCTTTTAAAAACATAGAACACCTATTAACGTCTTTTGAAATTACCTAGAACCCAGGCTGAAAAACCCATATGGAAAAATCATAAATTCATTGTGTATGTGCCCTTTTTAATGGACTATTAGAATATCTGAAAGGAAACTTGTGAATAAAAACAGATGTAAATTTCCAAGAGTTACATACACAAAGTTAATACTAACTTCCCATTTACAGTTACTTCCTAGAAATCTTACAGATTGTATTGCATAATCATTTGAGATAGACTGTGTTAACATTGATCATACAGTGCCCGTATGTTTTAGCTTATGTTAAGTATCACTTATAAAAAGGATTAAAAAGTGATATTAACTTGGGAAGCATGGTTACTCTAATGTCCTGTTAGAGTAAGCCTGAAAAAAGTAATACAATATTTGTTAATATAATGGGGAAGCAAAATAAGTAATCAAGATTAGAATAATTTATAGAAGTGTGTGTTTAAGGCATCACCCAGTACTTCAAGTAAACAGATGATAAAAAGCTTCAGTTTCCATTTTTCCTTACTTACTTAGTTTTCCTCTTAATTCAGAAATACTCTGTCCTCTTTTATACTTTTACAAGGTGATAGGCGATCCTTAGCAAACACATACTAGGCTATAAGTTTTCATTAACCAAAGCTTATACATAATTGTTTCCTTGGAGAAAAGTGAAAATATTTGGATAACTAGTAGGTTTGTTTTTATTGTTGTTAATAGCTAAAAGATAAAAGAAATATGTTGCATTTTAAACTAGGGATTTCTGTTGTTATTATTTATGAAGTATTGTTTTTATGTTTGTATTCTAGGATTTTTTGTCCATGGTTTTCCCAAACTCTTGAGGTTTCAAGAACATCATGAAAAAATACTGAATAAATTTTTGTCCAAGCTTAAGCAGCACTTGGTAGGTAGATATGACCTTGACTTACACCCACCTATACCAAGAATAAAGCTAGAAGACGAGTGCAGCCACTGGTCCCCATTACTCTGTTGGTGTACAGTCTCATCCATTTCATTTACTGAGCAGTTCCAGTTCCCAGGTGCTCAGACGACATTAGATTTGTGATATTTAGTACCGATGAACTATCACTGCCCTAATTCATAGCATCAGTCGCCTTTGAAGCTGATATATAATAATACAAATAATACAGTTTTTAAGGATATGTGATAATCTCAGTGATTTAGGAGGTTTTTTAATTGCACTAAAGTATTTGCACTAAAATATTTTAAGGATCATACAGACTCATCCTCAGTGAATCACATGCATACTCCTCTGAAAAAATATAGTAATTTGGTAAAGCAAGGATGTTTCCTTTTAGAATATATTAAAAGAGAATCAAAGTATTGTATTACAGTCTTATGAGGGGTTTATTCTCAGGGTGATTTTCAAAAGTACAACTGAGGAAGAAGAGAGAGTCAGAAGAGAAAAGTGGAAATACTCAGCCCAGAGGAGATTTGTAATGAATGGTTTTGTTCAGCTGTGACAGCTGCCTCCAACAACCTGCCTAACTTTTAGTATTTATTATATTGTCATGTTTTGTGTACAGCAATCCAGAAATTGTGGAATTTTTGTTTTTTCTAGGATTCGCAAGAAGTCTACACAAGTTTTTACACAATGAAATGGTTTTTTCAATGTTTCCTTGATCGGGTGAGTGTTTATTTTAAAAGTCCAATCATAACATTAAAAATACCAGACGAGGACAAACTGTTCATCTTATTTCTGTTTTGTTTTTAATTATAGACGCCCTTTACACTAAACCTCAGAATATGGGACATCTATATCTTCGAAGGAGAACGAGTTCTTACTGCTATGTCTTACACAATCTTAAAATTACACAGAAGTAAGAAAGCGTTTAATTATAAAGATTTCACAAAAATCTAGCCTTGTTTTAAGTCTTGACTTCTCATTACCCACCCAACTTCAAGATCATTTCCTTTTAGTAATGAGTTTAAAAATTCTTTAAAATCAGTGAAGAAATTATCTTCAGTTGCTGGTTTTCCCTCATTGGTTCTTCCTCGTGACTAGAAGCTTACTCCTTGCAAATGTCTTTTAATTCTTTTCTGTGTCAGTTCCATCTTCACATTTAAGTAGAATGCAGTGTGTTGGTTTTACTACTAATATTCCTGCTAGTTGTTTGTTTCCATGGTGTATGTGGGGGGATGTCCCTTATTATTATTATTTTTTCATTGATCTGATTCTTAAGTTTAATAGGAAAAGGGAGAGACCAAAGAAACCAGGCCCTTTAGTTAACAGGTCTAGAGAGGGGGTTTTCTGTGATTGCTTCACCAGGAAAAGAGCATCCAGCCCCAGGTCGTAGACGAGAGTTCGGGACCCTCCCCCTACCTCGCTGTCTGGCTGCTTTGTGGCCTCTGTAGCACGTACCCTCCAGGCCCACAGTTGTCCAAATGTAGCAAAAGGCCTTCAGTTGCAATATTGCAAGAAGTGACATGAAGTCGCTCCGTTGTGTCTGACTCTTTGCGACTCCATGGGGTATAGCCTATCAGGCTCCTCCATCCATGGAATTCTCCAGGCAAGAGTGCTGGAGTAGATTGCCATTTCCTTCTCCAGGGGACCTTCCAGACCCAGGAATCAAACCCAGGTCTCCCACATTGCAGGCAGATGCTTTACCGTCTGAGCCACCAGGGATCCCTGCAATATTGCAAGGGCTCGGTAAATAGGATATGCTGTGCCTTACTCTGAAAGTCAAGAAATGAGAGTTGCTCTTTAAAGTCTTAAACTACCCTTAAAACTTATGGTACTCCTTTTGTGACCATGCAGAGCAGGGAAGAGAAGCTCCACGTGGGTGCTCTTCACCCAGCACCTCCAGCCTGAGTTCATGTTCACTGTATACTCTGCCCTCTTGCCTTGTTCTTGAGTGGTCATCTCTTCAGTTTCCCAGCTCAGTGATACATTAGCTGAGTGCTTGGGGTCCTGTTCTGTAGTTTTCCTCCCCACTGTGGCTTTGTTCTAAGAACGTCCTTGGTACTTTGATAGGAAATGGTTTGATTGCTTACTTGAAAAGCATGGTCTTCAGGAGCACCAGATTATTCAAATTCTAGATAAGACTGAAACCTTAAAATCACATCTGTGTTGTTTACTCTGAGAGAAGAGGATTCAGAAGTCTTGAGGTTCATTTCCCTGCCTCCCAACACCAAACCACAGCCCTAAGATGAAACAGTTTGGCAGGGAGTCTCCCCAAACTCAGATCTGTGGTCAGAACCGCAGGCAGGCATCTCCCTCCCCCCCTCTCCCCACCATGTCCTTCTTTTCTCTCCCTCTGGATTATGAACTGACCAAGATGTAGAACAGAAGCATACTCTGTGTTAAGCTATATACTTGCTAGTTTCACATTCCTTTAGCAGTGAGAAAGCCCCGTAACTCTCTTCCTCCTCTTGAATTGTGCTTCACGTATGACTCTTGATTAATTTTGACAAGTAAAGTTTCTCTACGCTTTGTAAATTAACCTCAAACACATCAACTACTTTATATCCTACTGTCATTAGGTTAAACTCTGGAAAACCTTTGCTGTTGTGTATATTTTCTTCATTAGGAAGACAGAGATCAAGGACTTACATGAAGTTCCTTCATCATATAAAGCTTCAAAAACTGTGGCTGGGCCAATAGTTACCTGAGGCTCCTAAGATTTTTTTTCTTGTTTTTTTTTTTTCCCTGATTCCCTTACCAATATTTAGAGGCATTGTTATTAAAAAAAAAAAAAATCACACCGATTTTAAACAGTACCAAAAAAAGAGAAGCAACCTAAATGCCCAGTATTAGAAGACCAGTTACTCATAAATTTAGAGCGTGCACACAGTGGTTGAAGTGAGAGGTATCAGTGCTACACACCGTTGACTGGGGGAAAGCAAAGAGGTGAACAATGTGTAAAGTATCGTTTATTTCTGTAAATTGAACTGCATGTACACACATCTGCTTATAGAGCACTGGCATAAGTATCAATACAGGTAGAATTAATAATCCAGATTTTCAGGAAATTTGGAGAGGGGCATTGGTGGTTCAGTGGCAGAGTTCTTGCCTCCGAGATTTCTGAGAAATTCTGAGACAGTTTAAAGTACAGGCCTAGAAGTGGCTATGCCTGTGGCAGTCACGGCCCCTATCAGGAAAGCATACACATCTTCCTGGGTGGTCTTTGTCAGTCTCCGGCTCTAGGAACTCTTGCTCTGGGGAAATATTAATATCCAGGTATGGTTATTCTTAGACCTGTGAGAAGGTATTTAGCAGCGTTCACCATTCCCCAGTCCCCCGAGGCTACCTGCTTTTCTCTGGGCTTTAATATCAGCAAACAGTCTTGTCCTAACTGAGTTTTGGTGATATTCACAAGGCCATTTGGAAGTTGTATGCGGTGCACTCTTAAAAATAGACATCAGAATAAAATATGTTATCTTCTCAACCTAAAGTAGCCATTGTATATTTTTCTCATCTTTTCTTAGAACATCTTATGAGACTGTCCATGGAAGAACTTGTAGAATTTCTTCAGGAGACCTTGGCAAAGGATTTTTTCTTCGAAGATGACTTTGTAATAGAGCAGCTCCAGATTTCTATGGCAGAACTGAAGCGGGCAAAGCTCGACCTTCCAGAGCCCGGTAAGGAAATAGCCAGATGCTTTATGTATAACTTAGAGTTAAGATCAGGAGATACTGTGCGGTTAACATGGCCCATTGCCGTGTGAAAACGTCCGCATACTTCTGATGACATGTAAATCAGTGTCTTTTGGCTGCTTACGGCTTCATTATTTTAAGAAAGAGCAAATATTTATTAAATCTACCTCTCCTAGTGGGAAAATTAGGAAGTTTGATAGATAGATAATGTTGTTTCAACAGAAGTTAACCATGGCTTTAAGTTACCATAACAATCAGCACTCTTTACTTTCACCATCACTTGTAGACCCACATGCAGTACGGGAGCAAGTAGAAGTCCCATTTTATACAAGAGGAAACTGATACTAAAATGCTAATAAATGTGAAGCCCGCAGAACCTGCAGATAGCAGAGTCCGAGTCCGAGGTTTTCTGACTGCTCATCCCTGCAGTATGCTGCAGTGTAGAGAATATATTTTATTCACTTATTCCAAAACATCTTGCTGTGCCTCCTGTTAGGTTTTCTGCTAGGTGCTGTGTTGGGGATTTAACAACTAAAAAGAAAGACATTCCTTCTGTTCTCAGGGTGCACGGAGGAGACCCAGAATTTATGCAGTAACGAGAGTATGAACAGAGTAAATAGGGAAGGGTGGATGAAGGGTAGTACTGATGAGAGGGAGAAGAGAAAGTGCAGAGAGAGCACAGTCGAAAGAGGTTTTCAGAACACACTTTCGCTAAAAACCAAGATGCTTTGCTTTTAGTTATTTAAGTGCAAGGAGTCTAATCAGTGTTTCTCCGAGGTTTGTTTTGCATCATCAGGGCTCACCAGAAGTTCAGCCATCACTGCAATGGTGGCGTGTGGGCCTGGGTCCTGTGAGGCCAGCACTCTGCTCCGGGAGGTCCCTCCTCTCTCACGTAGTGTTGTCCCTTTCTACTAATTCTTTCCTGTCACAGGGAATGCATTTGGAGTAGCAATTACTAACTATATTCTTGCTGTTCCAACATTTATTTTTAAATGACTTACCTACTTTTAAAAAGAGTTTAAAACAAGTTTTAGTAAAAGACACATATATTAATAGAAAATATATATATAATAGAGCTGTTTAAACATGAGAATAAAATATCCAAACCTGTGTAATGGAATGGACTGATTTAGCATCTAACTAGCAGCTAGTGTTTATTGAATGTCTGCTCTGTGCCACATTCCACACGCATTGTCTCATTTAACCCCTCAAATAACTTTTAGAAAATACTCAACCCCAATCTACACGAGGAAACTTGGTGGCAGTAGTTTGTAAGATCTTTTTACAGTAGAACAGAGATAGAGGGGGTGGGGGTGGATAAATAACCCCGGAGCTGGGTTACTCTCCAGGCTGATGTTCTCAGAAAGCCGTCTGAGGGACTTGTAGTTGCATGTGGTGTCCACTGGGTGGTGACAAAGACCTGAGTAAGATGAAAGATGGAGCAGCCAGAAGGGACTAGACTCCCTTTTTTTTCTTTTTTTTTTTTAGGGATGCTAAGGAGTGTTCTTTTTGTTGTTGTTGTTTTAAAGAAAAAAGTGTTATTCAAGAAAAATAAGAAACTTTTTGCCTTTATTCTGAAATATATCAAGTTACAGTTCCTTTTTTTTTTTTTTTTTTTTGAGCAGAATAGTCTAATTCTTGGCAGTTGCATAAACATATTTACCATTTATGTGATGGAACCCTAGTGAAAAGCATCATTAGTGTGGTATTTTCACAGAAGCGTCCGTGTTGTGTGTGATGGGAATCACGCTGCTTTCCCACTTCTTCATTTAAACTCCTGGTTTTCAGGGGAGGAAGTGAAGAATAGAATTTTAGGCAAGGAGCTAAAGTGAGATGAGCAGAAAACAATGTCATGTCTATTGAAAGGAAGTCCAGAATGAAAGTATGGATAATAAATGTTAATACTTATTGCCTATTTATAGCCATCTGTTTGACATCAGTTATGCTTGAATCTTTTAGCTATACCCGATTGCTTAGGGGTGAAAGATATTTAAACCAAAGAAAGACCAAACGCAGCAGTGTGTGTCTTAGGCACGTTGGCGGGTGGCAGGGCGGGGTGGGTAGTTTGAATAGTTTGAATCTGTGAAAGATATTGTCCAAGAATGTTTAATGCTTATACGGATCTACTTGTGTGGGAAAAGGGCAGAGAAATATTTATCAGCACATGAGACAATGGTATATATACTTCAGAAAGGAATCACTGTATGATGAAGCTGGAAAATATTTTTCCCCTGATCCTGTACTTAGACACGGAGGTCAGCTCTCCTGGGCGCAGGGCCCCTGGGGTTTGCTGCTATGGCTGCCAGGTGAGGCCTGGGCCTCACTCAGTCCGGCAGCGGCCTCAGGAGGGCCAACGCTCTGCTGTGCGTATCTCCCCGCCCCCCGCCCCCATTACTCTCCCTGATTCTGGCCCATCCTTCCCCTCCCTTCTTTCCCTTCCTTTCCTTGGTCCCTCCTCTTGAGAGACAGGGCCCTTCCCACTGCCACAGAGGCCCTTAGGAATGTGAACAAGTGTACATTTGCTTGCCCTTGAACAGCTGAGGATTTGCGCTATTCAGAGGGGTTGGGTCAGCCACGGGAATCCACTGAACGTGGCATGATCCACATGTCATCCGTCAGTGACTGCTGGTAGAAGACAAAAGTGGGTGAGGAGTTTCGACCCTACCCTGCTCCCTGGTCACAGGTCTCTGTGGACAGTAGCTGCTGTCTGATGCTGTTTTGAGTTATGCGGATCCCAGCACTGCGGTCCAGCCCTGGTGCCTGGGAATATGCTTGCCCCTCTCTCGTCGGCCTCCTGGCTTAACCTTCAGTACTGTCCATAATATGGGCAGGAGTTAGGGTTTTTAAGCACTTAGGTTTTAGAAGGCTCTTTCTTATATGCTTGTCTATTGCATCTTTCAAAGTGCTCTCCTTTTTTTTCTACTTAGAATCTTTATGGGAGCTAAGGGGCTGTATCCTCTAAATATCTTTGTTCAGCTGAGGTATTCATCATCACCTCTTCCTAGTGAGTCCTCATTCCTAGTGAGAGACTGACATTCAGCAGTTAATTATAGACATCATGTCCTTTTGTTTGCACTGAATGTTTTTTTTCCCTCCAAACCCTGCTATATCTCATTTCTTAGCTATATAGATCTTGCGTATTTATAACTGTTGTTTCTGTACTGTTTGAGTGATTACTCTAATTAAGATTAATTACATATGAATGAGTGGACATTTTGTCAAAACCTTGGTTGTGATTCTGACTATTTTAGACACTAGACTGCAGAATGAGTAGGACTGCACTTTGAGTGGAGTCAACTCCTAAGGTGAAGGGAGCTGTATTATGGGTGACCATGAAAAACCTTTAAGAAGCTACTTTTTGGATGTTTTAGAACACTTGCAGATTTTTTCCCTCCCGGTGCGGATTTTGGCCTCTTGACCATTCAGTAAATGGGACATGCTAAAATTTTCTTTTAATTCTAATAGATGTGTAGATGCATAGAATATTAATGTCTCTTGTTAGAGATGTGTATATTGGCTTGAATATAAAGTAGTGTTAAGTGTAAGGTGAATACTTTGCTTACCCTTTATATTGAAAAATTAAAAATCCCTCATATGTATAACACATACCTTTCCATTTTGCTTCAGGCATGAAATTACCACCTCAGTCTATTACTTTCTCTTCATTTTTTCATTCCTTTTCCTGAGACATACAGGCCTTATGTTTGTAATTCTGCATTTTGCCATGCATCCTATTCGTCTTTGCTGATCCATGCCTTTTATGTATCCAGAAGATTTCAGGATGGAAATCTCTGGATATGAGAACATAGGGACAGGATATGATGTGGTATTACTTTCCCCAGATGTTCAATTCTCTCTTAGTCTTCCTTCCTCCCTACTTCTTCCTTCCACTTTACCTAGAGCAGCTTTGTTTATATTTTTTTTAATTTGTTGGAGTTTCATATGCGAGTTCATTTGAGAAAGAGAATTTCCTTTTAAAAACTTAAAACCACTGAATTAGGGAAACACAAAGTTTATTTTTAGCTCAGTAACTGCTTTTGGCATCCTCTGCTCCCTTCCAAAGAAAAGCTCATTGAACTATTTTAATATCTTAAAATGATGATATGTGGGTAAATAATAGTTATCCTCACTTAAACCATGAGCTACATGAAAGCAAGGTGGCGTCTGCCTGCTCACAACTGCGGACCCATGGCTTCCTCCTAACCATTTGTCAGGTGGGGGGACTTTGAAGAAACAACTTATTTTTAAGTGAAAATGTATGATTTTGTAGTGACAGGTAGAAAGCATATATCTTAAAGTTTGGAACTTTTACAAGTGAAGTCTGTCATCTTTACAAGATGGTATTTATGGGTATCCATATTATGGTGGATTGTTTTTAAACACTGTTTACTAAATGTACATTCCTTTAATTCCTCTTTAATTTTCTGATGTTATTTGAAATGGAAAAGTATCTGATTTTCTCTTTTTATTCTTTTTTCCTTTTTTTGCATTTAAAGTAGGATAGAATATTAATTAGTTAGAATATTAATGTGGAAGTACAGAATATTGTTTCATTTTATCCTGTGGAATTACTTGAGAGGATAATAATGAGCTATTTGGGTACAACTTGGAGCCACAATTGGTCGTCAGTTGACCTTTAAACTTGGCAGACTTGCTTGAAGTTGATAGAAACTATTTTACTGAGATTCTAAACTCTTTTAGTTGAGGAATGCTTAAGTGGAAGGAATATAATGGTAAGACATTGAACTACTGACCTGCAAGACTGTTTTAGGAATAGAAATGAGAATATCAGCTTTGCATTTTTGAAAAAGCAGGTAATAATATAGCTTAACAAAATTTAATCATCATCTTATACAATTCTATGACCCTTACTCATGGGGTTTCCCTGTTGGCTCAGACGGTAAATAATCTGCCTGCAGTGCAGGGGACCCAGCTTTGATGTGAGGGTCCAAAAGATGCCCTAGAGAAGGGAATGGCTACCCACTCCAGTATTCTTGCCTGCAAATCCCATGGACAGAGGAGCCTGGTGGGCTACAGTCCGTGGAATCCCAAAGAGTGGGACACTGCTGAGTCATTATCACTTTTTCTTACTACTCATATAAGGTTATATAAAATCTTCCCATCTGCACACTGCCTAATAAGACTTGAGTTTGGGGATGTTTTCGTGTCAGTCTCTAAAAAATGCTTCTCCTAAGCTACTAAAATGTTGCCTGTCTCTGTGTGGGTACGCATGTTGAGTGCGCAACTGAAGAGTAAGCAGTAATTCATTGATGTAGGTCTTAGGTTTGGTGCTGTTTGCTCATGCACATATGGCACTTACGAATGTGTCTTTCCCTTTAGGCAAAGAGGATGAATTTCCAAAGAAACCTCTGGGGCAGCTTCCCCCTGAAGGTCAGTCGGCTGCTGTTACTCACCTGAGCAACGGACAGAGGAGCGTGGGCAGGTCGAGTCCCCACCCTGGCGGTCGGAGAGGCAGCGGCTCGCCCCACAAGACCCGCGAGCCCTCCCCGCCCCACGTGCGCCGCACCGGCACCCCCGAGAGGGCGAGGCAGCAGCGGCGGAAGTCTGACGAGGAGGGGAAGCGGCTTCGCGACGAGGCGGAGGCGCAGGCGCAGAGGAGACTCCCGCCCGGCGCCCAGGACGGCTCCGGGTACAACCACGCGGCGGCCAATCAGAACAGCAATGCCACCTCGCGCGCCCGGAAGGAGTTCGCGCCCCGGTGGCGCAAGCCTTCCGAGGCCGCGGTCCTGGAGAAGACGGCCAAGGCCGCCGTGGAAGGCCGGAGCCGGGCCGCGCCCCCCGCGCTCGCCGACCCCCGGGCTCCCGACGCGAGGCAGAAGACGAAAGGGCCGGACGCAGATGAGGGCAAGCGCGGCTCCACGGCCTCTCAGTACGACAACGTGCCCGAGGACGGTCCCGGCGGCGCCGTGGAGGAGGCGCTGGAGCGCGCGCGGGCGAGAGCCCCCGGAGGCCCGCCGAGCCCGGCGCCAGCCCGTCCAGAGCCCCGCCTAAGTTCGCCTTCAAAGTCCTGCCTTCGAGTTACGCCCAGCACCAGTTCCTGCCAGACGGGGAAGATCGCGGGGCCGCGCACCCCCCTTCGTACAGTAACCCCCCTACCTACCAGGGCAGCTCTCCAAAACGGGTCCCCGCCGCCAACAGCAGTTTCCCGTTCCCCCCCGGGGCACACAGAAATCCTTCCCGCAGACCTTACGGCTCCACGCTTTCAGTCAGCGCTTCTCCAGAGAAATCTTACAGCCGCCCGACTCCTCTGGTCCAGCCGTCGAGTCGAATAGAAGTTCTCCCTGTTGATCTTGGTGCCGGCGGATATTCAGGGTCCCCAAAGAATGGGAAATTCATCCTTCCTCCAGGGGATTGTTTGCCAGATAACAGAAAATGGTCAGAAGTTGGTTACACGTGGAGACCAGAGATGCACGGACAGCCGTGGACAAGAGACGTCAACCGTGGCCACCTGAGCAGTTTCCCAAGACACCCCGCGCTTCACCATGCCCCCTATCAGGACCACTCCCTCCCCTCAGTCTCCGTAGATGGTCCAGTGCGGTATAGAACTTCCCCAGCTCTGGAAGACGCCACCTCACCCGGGTTTCAGTATTCAGGGCCCTCACCTCCAGCATATCACTACAGAAATCGGGATGGACTCTCTATGCAGGAGTCAGTATTGCTGTAAGAATTCATCTGTACTTGCTGCAGACAAGAGAATAGAGACCTGAATTGCCACGTTTATAATTGCCAAAGCAGTATTTTATACAGTTGTAAAGAACTTGCACAGTTCTCATGTATGTCAGTAAAAAGAATATATGGAAGTGATTTCATCCCCACCTAGATGCTGCTTAAAGATGAGCTTTTAACGTGCATCATCACCGAACCCGTTAAAAGGAATTTAACCTGGAAACATAGCAATAGCATTTAGGGATGCACGCACAGTTTCATTTATATCTTTCTCCAAAATCTGAATATTTGTCTCTCTTAGCCCATTCTATTTTGAGTAATGTTACAAAGCACTGAAAAGCAGTAGAATAGATATTTTTAAGGCTCTACCTAGTGTATGTGTTTTTTAATAGCTACTATATAGGCATCTACCCATATACAGTCAAACACAGAACTTAAAAAAATGTTTAAAAAAAAGAATTTTTAATCTAGATCCATGGAATAATTTATTCTTCTTTTCCCTAACTTATCTTTTAGTAAAATTTTGTCTGTCTGTGCCCCCCCCCCCCCTTTTTACTTTTAACCCAGGCCCTAAACTGACTTGAGGCTTTGCCCTGACTTGATTCAGCATCTCATGGAATGCTCAGCTTTCTCATTCAGCTTTCAATCTGAAAATTATAGACATTGGAGAGAAAGGCTAACCACTTAATGGTGCTTTAAAAAATCAGTGCAGTTTAAGTTTTGTTTTCAAAAGTGCAGCACGCAGTGTGTCCCTGTACGTGTCCCTGATTTCCCAGAGAAATCAGCTTTTGTGTGTCTGTGCCCTTTTTTTCTGGTCTGACTCCTATAAGCTCAGAGCAGAGTATGCTTGCCAGATGCCCAGAAAGTGTGTACATAACTCTCCAGAGGATGCCAGCTGAGGTTGCAAGTTACCGATCATCAGTCACTCATAGCAGAACCAACTGCTTTGAAATTTCATTTGAAAGCAGGATTAATAATATGGTCCTTTCTTACTTCTGTCCCTTAAATTCCTGTGAAACCTCCCTACAAAGGGCAGGGAGATACCTACATGGTCTTTTCCTGGCCCTCTTCCTTTAAAGAATGTAGTTAGTGGATATTGCTGCTCTTAGGCCATTAAATTATTGCTTTGTAAAATTGTAAAAAATGATCCTAATTATGCTAGGAATCTCAGATTTTGGTCCTTTTTTTTTTTTAATAGTGTGGCTATCATATTTTCGGAAATATTTTTTTTGGTTGGTTGGTTCAGTGAAAAAAGTTCAGTTTCATGGTAACAAATCAGCAATGTATTTCAGAATATTCTTTTACACTACAATGACCAAAACAGCGACCAAGTTTTGGGCACTCCAAGAAAGTATGTCTTTGGGTTTCACTGGAGAGCTTGTTTTCACCCTCTCCTTGCTCATGTTTGAACAGTAGGGAATAGAAAGCCTGACATTGATGGTTCTTCTTGTAAGTTGAGGCTTTTAAGCTTTCAAGGTACAGAAGTATATGTTTTAAAATGAGAGTAACATTTGTTTAGTGAATGTGACAATATTTTTTATGTATATAATGAGTCTAATGTAATTTTAATCAACTTGGTAATGATGTTATTAAAGGGCAAAACAAATGCAGTGTATTAGCAGCTGAGCACTGCACAGAAACTCCAACAAAATCCAAATACCACAGGGCTCCCGACTCAGATCATGTGGAAGCTCAGAAATAAATGTATATAAAAATGTAGCTGGGGATGTGAACTCCACTTTTAAAACATGATTCTGTGACTTGTAATAATCCAAGCTGTACAATTTAGTTTATGATAGCAGCATCAGAGCTGCTTCAAAATATATATATATCAACAGTGGTAAATACTGTAGATTTATATATATATATATATATATATGCAAAAAATATATACACACACACTATTTTCTTATGTCATCTATGACATTTTTTATCTATACTTTTTTTGATGTGATTGTTTTTAACATGCTGAAGAAGTATATTTTGTTTGTGTCTTTTACGTGCTTTGTTCATATGGCATCTCTGATTTTCTAAACCTTGTTCCTTTCTAACTGAGTAGATATGACCCAGTATTGGCCTCCATGACTATATATATTGCAGTTCTGTGTTACATACTGTACTAGTTTCCAGTAATTCTGTATTTAGAACTGTATCACCTGCCTTTATTTAATCAGCCATGTTTAATAGCTTACAAGTCTGTTAGTGTGTGAAATTCACTCAATTGTGTCTAACTTGTTGCTACCTCCATGGACATGTATAGTCATGGAATTCTCCAGGCCAGCATACTGGAGTGGGTAGCCTTTCCCTTCTCCAGGGGATTTTCTCAACCCAGGGGTTGAACCAGGTCTCCCGCATTGCAGGTGAATTCTTTACCAGCTGAGCCACAAGGGAAGCCCTTTTAATAGCAATAAGGAGTTATTTTCAGTTTTTTCCCATTGTGAAATGTAGCTGTTGGTTTTTCAAGTAGGAAAATTTAGTTTGAACTTATTTTGCCACCATCCACTTTTATTCTTTCAAATTTATCTTTTAATAAAAGATAATGAAATGTTAAAAGATGGAATAATATTCATATAGGAGGTTAAGTATATTTATAAAAAATCTGGTAAGGATCTTCATTGTTTTCTCTAGATATATATGAGGTAAATATTTTACCACTGTTAAGTCTTTTCTTCATAGCAGTTTTGCTTAACACAGTAAGCACAAGTAGGAAAATTTGTTTGAACTTATTTTGCCACCATCCACTTTTATTCTTTCAAATTTATCTTTTAATAAAAGATAATGAAATGTTAAAAGATGGAATAATATTCATATAGGAGGTTAAGTATATTTATAAAAAATCTGGTAAGGATCTTCATTGTTTTCTCTAGATATATATGAGGTAAATATTTTACCACTGTTAAGTCTTTTCTTCATAGCAGTTTTGCTTAACACAGTAAGCACTTTGATATAGTTTATATATTTTTTTTAATAGTTTGAAAGATTAAACTAGACCTAGTGTCTCAAAGAGTTTTAAAACTTCAACTCTTTCAGGTGCTTATGTTGTTTCCAGGAAGTTTAAAACAGAAGACGGCTTTGGGAGCCGATAGATGGCTATATCTTCAAACCAGACATACAGGGGAGGAACAAAATGACTTTTCCTCCTGCCGTCTAGGTTCTCCATCCAGACCTTGTAGATTGGGCAGATAAAAGACAGACGAGCAGGAGAAAAGCAGCCAGAAGGTCATTCGCATGCAGGTCCTGCCTTCAGGTGCCGTCCAGTGATGAGTTGCTCCCGGGGAGGGTTAGCTTGGGGCTTCTCCACCCAGCTTAGTTGGGGAAAGGAGGGATGGGGAGGAAAGGGCACTTGCGTAAAAGCAAATGACTTTCTAGAAAATAAATGGGCCTTCAGCAAAGCAGATAGGAGAAATGATCATGTGTCCTGGGGGCTGAGTGGGGTGCCAGAAGAGGAGATTATAAAGTCGCCTGGGGAGGGCATTTACGACAGTTGCGTTCTTTGGGAAGGCTCTGCTTTTAGGCATTTAAAGGATTTCAGGGACTCCAATAACTTCAGCTCAAAAATCGTTCGTACCCCCAAAGTGGCCTACTTTGGGGTGACAGGTCCTGAGCCTCTTCACCATCAGTGACAGAATGCTTCTCTAAAGAAGGAATAGAGATTCAGTCAGTGGGACATCTCCAAAGAAGAAAAATAGATGTTCACAGGGTGTGATGTGATTGTTTTAACTTTTTTCATTTTAAGATACGATACTAAGTTTTAGGTCACAGTGAGTGTCACTTTATATTTGTAATCATTTCCGATTTTTGTCTCAGGGCTCGTTACACCATAAGCACAAAAATGATGCCTAGTCAATATTTTGCTAAGATCTCTTTTCTTTACTTTTTCTATGATTAGAGAAAAACATTCCAGGTCCACAAATAGGGCTTTATTCACACAAGATCTACAGCTTAATCTTCTGGAAATATTATTACTTCTCAGTTATCTTCTAGATTCACGCCTTTGTTTTCAGATGCTCTTGATTGTGGGTTATTTAAGATTGGTTTTGGCAGTCTGTTTCTTTGTTTTAATTGTCCTTTAATGGATTTTAAATATCATTTCTAATACATTAATACTTATTGTTCAGACAGTTTTAATAAATCAGACTTTACTTTTACAATGGCATAATGTGTTGAGAACAGGAAGAAAGGATTCCATTTAACACTTATTTGTGAATTGTACTCTCAGAAGGGTTTTCAGTTACAGATAAATCTAAGCATAACTGCCACCATTTTATCAGTTAAGAATCCTGAAAAATAGAGGAAAAAATAACAGATTTCATAAGAGTAGGTCTTGACCCCTGCTGCTCATTAGAACTAACTGGGGAAATTTTTTTTTTTTATCAATTGTATATTCCCACTGTGAGCTGTCTCAAAAATTCTTAACATACTCCTTTCAGAGTTTCGAAACTGATTTCTGGTAAGTTAGGAACATTTCCACTGGAAAGATGAACATCTCCAGCCATCTCACGGTTCTGATGAACGGCTGGCAGTGGTGGGAAGTGGCAGTGACTTCAGCCCAAGGCCAGACCCTGTGCTTCCTCTCATCACCTCTTACAACAGTTCTAACAAATAGATCGAGCCTTACGAGGATTTCTGTTTTCCTGGATAACTTCTGTCACTTTTCCCTTAAGTGACCTGCTGGAAAGAGGCCCAAGCTGTCAGGAAGCCCGTGGAGAAGCCAAGAAGGTGCTGCACACTGGGGTCCACCTGACCAGTCAGCATTTCATTGAGCCCGTACGGTGTACTAGTTGCCTTGGGACTGTGCTGGGTTCATACTTCAAGATAGGAGGTGTGTTTTATAGTCTGTGTCTCAGTTCAGTGTTGGCGATGGGACGTGTACAGGTGACCATTGTGGGCACAGAAAAGCCCAGTGCTGGAGGGTCTGGGAGGGCCTGTGCGGGAGAAGGCTCAGAGTAGATGGACTGAAGGGAAGGGGAGGGGCGTTTATAGAGAAGGGAAGGACGAGCATCCTCATGGCGTGTGTGGGGAAGTTCTCACTTCGGTGTGTGTGTCTGGGATAGGGTGGGAGAGTCTGCAGAGACCTGTCCTGGGGTGTGCCTGTGTGCCCTGAGGAGGCAGATGTAGGGGTACAGGCCTGGAGGAAGTTTGGATGGTTGCAACAGGTATTATTTCTAAAAGGTGGTACAGATCTCAGCACCAGGGGACAAATTACCAAGAAAAGGTAATGAGAATTATCTACTAAGTGAAAATCGGCAAAACTTGATAATTGATTGAATGTAATCTTAACAATTAAGGATAATAGCTAACATTACTGAATGCTCGCTGTGTGTCTGGCATTGTGCTAGGCATATTACCCGCATTAACTCAATTCTCACAATAACTGAAGTGTATGACCTTAATTCCCAGTTTACGTATGAGAAAACTAAGGCTCAGGGAGCTGAAGTGACTTGCCCCACCTTACACAGCTGGTAGGGAAAGAGAGGCAGGCAGGACTTGAATCTGAGTCTAGAACTTCCATTCCCTCACTGACAATTTTAAGAAAGTATTATTTACCTACCGTAAAATTCACCCATTTAAGTATACACATCAGTGATTTTTTAATAAATTTACAGAGTTGTGCAGCCATCACAGCAAACCAATCTTAGAACATTTCCATTACCCCAAAAAGCTCTTTTCCCCATTTGCAGGATCCATTCCCACCCACAGCTTCAGGCAACTGTTAACCCACCTTCTATCTTTCTGATTTGCTTTCTCTGGACCTTTTATAGAAATGGAATCAGACAATATGTGGGGCTTTTTGCATCTGGCTTCTTTTTGCTTTTTGAGGTTCATTCCTGGGTAGCAAGTGCCAGTAACCACTTTCTTCTTTGTTGCTGAATAGGACTCTGTTGTCTGACGCTCACATTCTGTTCCTCACGTCACCAGTTGATAGGCGTTGGATTATTTTCACACCCTGCTATGGCCTTGTGTCAAGTGTTTGCCCTTGTTTTCATTTTCTTTGGGTATATATTTAGGTGTGCTGTTGCTAGCTTTTATGATAAGCTTGTGTTTAACTTTTAAAGAAGCTGCCACACTCTCCCATCATCTCTATCATTTACCTTCCCACCAGCAATGTATGCGGGGTTTGATTTCTCCACATCCTCACCCATGCTTGTTGTTCTGTATTTTTGGTTACCCTGCTATGGCCTTGTGTCAAGTGTTTGCCCTTGTTTTCATTTTCTTTGGGTATATATTTAGGCGTGCTGTTGCTAGCTTTTATGATAAGCTTGTGTTTAACTTTTAAAGAAGCTGCCACACTCTCCCATCATCTCTATCATTTACCTTCCCACCAGCAATGTATGCGGGGTTTGATTTCTCCACATCCTCACCCATGCTTGTTGTTCTGTATTTTTGGTTGAAGCCATTCTAGTGAGTGTGAAGTAATATCTCATTGTGACTTGGATGTGCATTTCTCAAATGGCTAATGATGTTGAGCA
>SJYC01033488.1:0-14724 GCA_006408675.1 Madoqua kirkii | reverse complement strand
TGAGAAGCCACGAACGATGTGCCTGCCTCTGCTGCCAAGCAAGCTGTTCTAACCATGAAGAAAGGAGACCGCTCCATTTCTGCCTCTACGTCATTGTTCTAGCTTCTGTGGCCTTCTTCTGTTACTGTCTGCAAACCCCTTACAATCATGTGAGGGCATTTCTATCTAGAGGATGAAGTGGTGTCTGGAAAGCTTGGAGATGAGTCTCAGCTTTTCCACTAGCCTTTCTGAACGTTAGCCTCTTGAGTGAAATAGAGAAGATGAGGCATTCTCCACAGGCCTGCTCTGAAGTTGCACTGAGGTGGTGTACATGACGTGCCACACAGTGCCTGGGACACGTGCTCAGTAATGTTAAATGATGCATAGAAATGTTTGCATAGGGAATAGACTAATATCACTTATATTTTAAGTTCATTTTTCCCCCTTGAGATTTGTGAAGCACCCCCAAGTGGAATATGAGCAAAGAACAGTAAAAGAAAATGTATGGATAGAGAAATACAAAGCTATGAAACATATTCTCCATCCTGCCAGTAATGCAGTTCAGTCGCTCAGTTGTGTCCGACTTTTTGTGACCCCATGATGTACTCTGCATATGGGCTTCCCTGGTGGCTCAGTTGTTGAAAGAATCCGCCTGTATTGTGGGAGACCTGGGTTCGATTCCTGGGTTGGGGAGATCTGGAGAAGAGATTCCGGCCTGGGGAGCTCCATGGACTGCGTAGTCCACGGGATTGCAGAGTCAGACAGGACTGAGCAACTTTCACTTCACTCTGCATAAAAGTTAAATAAGCAGGGTGACAACATACAGCCTTGACATACTCCTTTCCCAGTTTGGAACCAGTCCATTGTTCCATGTCTGGTTCTAACTGTTGCTTCTTGACCTGCGTACAGATTTCTCAGGAGGCAGATAAGGTGGTCTGCTATTCCCATCTCTTTAAGAATTTGTTGTGATCCACACAAACTCTTTGGCATAGTCAATAAAGCAGAAGAAGTAGGTGTTTTTCTGGAACTCTCTTGCTAAATGGAAGCAATGATCGACAAGGCCAGTTGCCAGAAAGGATGTCCATGCCCTGCCAGTGGGAGGAAAAGTGCCTCCTCAATGTGCCGAGTCCCACACCGCTGCATGAACAGAAGTACAAGCAGAAAAAAAATGGGTGTAAAAGGGTGTTTGTCTCGCCACTGTTAGAGAAAAAAATGGAAATGGCCTGGGTTTCCAACAGCAGAGGATTGGTTAAATTGAGGTTGTGTTCAGTTCAGTTGCTCAGTCGTGTCTGACTGCGACCCCATGGACTGCAGCACACCAGGCTTCCCTGTGCATCACCAACTCCCAGAGCTTACCCAAACTCATGTCCATCGAGTCAGTGATGTTGTCCAACCCTCTCCCCCTTTGTCGTCCCACCCTCTCCCCCTTTGTCGTCCCCTTCTCCTCCCACCTTCAATCTTTCTCAGCATCAGGATCTTTTCCAATGAGTCAGTTCTTTTCATCAGGTGGCCAAAGTATTGGAGTTTCAGCTTCAGCATCAGTCCTTCCAATGAATATTCCGGACTGATCTCCTTTAGGATTGACTGGTTTGATCTTGCAGTCCAAGGGACTCTCAAGAGTCTTCTCCAACACCACAGTTCAAAAGCATCAGTTCTTTGGTGCTCAGCTTTCTTTATAGTTCAACTCTCACATCCATACATGACTACTGGAAAAATTGTAGCCTGGACTAGATGGACCTTTGTTGGCACAGTAGTTTCTGGTTTTTAATATGCTGTCTAGATTTGTCATAGCTTTTCTTCCAAGGAGCAAGAGTCTTTTAGTTTCATGGCTGTAGTCACCATATGCAGTGATTTTGGAGCCCCTCAAAAATAAAGTCTGTCACTGTTCCACTGTTTCCCCATCTATTTCCCATGAAGTGATGGGACCAGATGCCATGATCTTAGTTTTCTAAATGTTGAGTTTTAAGCCAACTTTTTCACTCTCCTCTTTCACTTCATCAAGAGTCTCTTCAGTATTTCTTCACTTTCTGCCATAAGGATTGTGTCATCTGCATATCTGAGGTTATTGATATCTCTCCAATATCTGGCAATCTTGATTCCAGCTTGTGCATCATCCAGCCCGGCATTTCGGATGATGTACTCTGCATAGAAGTTAAATAAGCAGGGTGACAATATACAGTCTTGACATACTCCTTTCCTGATTTGGAATCAGTCTGTTGTTCCATGTCCAATTCTAACTGTTGCTTCGTGACCTGCATACAGATTTCTCAGGAGGCAGGTAAGGTGGTCTAATATTCCCATCTCTTTCAGAATTCTCCACAGTTTCTTGTGATCCACACAGTCAAAGGCTTTGACGTAGCCAATAAAGCAGAAGTAGATGTTTTTTTGGAACTCTCTTGCTTTTTCCATGATACAGCAGATGTTGGCAATTTGATCTCTGGTTCCTCTGCCTTTTCTAAATCCAGCTTGAACATCTGGAAGTTCACGGTTCACGTACTGTTGAAGCCTGGCTTGGAGAATTTTGAGTGTTACTTTGCTAGGATGTGAGATGAGTGCAACTGTGTGGTAGTTTGAACATTTTTTGGCATTGCCCTTCAGGATTGGAATGAAAACTGACCTTTTCCAGTCCTGTGGCCACTGCTGAGTTTTCCAAATTTGTTGGCATATTGAGTGCAGCACTCACAGTGTCATCTTTTAGGATCTGAAGTAGCTCAACTGGAATGCCATCACCTCCACTAGCTTTGTTCATAGTGATGCTTCCTAAATTGGGGTATAACCATATAAAAGAACACTAATACTATTCACTGTTTAAGAATAACAGAGATAGCTTGATACGTGCTGACGTGCAAAGAAGTCTGATTTATTGTTCAGTTAACAGAGCTACAACAGCATTCACCTAGACCTTGGTTGGCTTTCCAGCTTCTGCCTTTGCATCAGGCCAGCCTTGACACTGATGGTGTTGTGCTATTGAAGGTCATGCATCAGGTGGGGTCAGGGGTCACTTACTGTAGGTTTGGGAGGGCCAGGGAAATTCTATGTGCACAAGAGTTCAAAGCCTTGTGGGCAGACACAGAAGAAGGTTTAGAACCAATGGCCAGGAGTCTAGGATGTTAGAAGGAGCCATGTTGAAATAAGAGGGAGGTAAGGAGGTCTTAGGACCCCTAAGAGGAGAGGTGTCCCAGGCATGTAGGGATGAAAACTAAGAGCCAGCTGAGACAGACAGGTCCCATCTGGGGCACCGTTTAAAGGTTCTAACAATGAATGCGCCTAACAGGGCTTGGGTGGAGCTCAAAGGAAATGGCAGCGCACTCCAGTATTCTTGCCTGGAGAATCCCGTAGGCAGAGGAGCCTGGTGGGCCACCGTCCATGGGGTTGCAGAGAGCTGGACACGGCTGAGCAGCTAAACCATAGCAGCAAATGCCCATGCTCAGGGAGGAGGCCTTCAAACCTCCGTTCCCACCACCCCACCCCAAACAGTCCTGCTGCTTGCCTGGCTGGCCTCTCAGTTCAGGGAGGAAGAAGGGGAGGAAGTCAGAGGGGCCCCTGGGGCAGCCCTGAAAGGCAGCCGGGGTCACAGGTATGCCACCCCAAGCTCAGGGCATGTCCAAGTGGAGGCCACGTCCTGATCCCCCAAGGATGGTGTGGCCCAGGACAGAAGGGCACTTGCTTGTTTTCACATCAAAGCTACAGGTCAAGTGATGCCAGTGAGTGGAAGTTCAAAACCAATAATAGTGTTTTTTGGGAAGTGAGACATCTCAGAAACATGGAGACCTTGAAGCAAGGGGAATCCCATCCCTGCTGGTCTCTTCCTGCCAGTAAGTCGACGTTGGACTTCTGTTTCAAAGCGTGTGTGGGAAGCTGTCTTCTCTTCCCTGCTGGCCCCTCAGAAACAGTGGCAGGTGTTTATCAGTTTGAGAAAGGGGTGGGGAAGTCTTAAGCCTGGAATTGTCCCATCTTTTTAAAAATCACCAGATGTTTCATTAGCTTGGGATAGCCTATCTTTTGGAGTTCATGGATCAGTAAAATGGTTTACAAAATTTGAGGCACATAGAACTGTCTTCATTTTTTGGTTTGGTTGCTCCTTGTGGCACGTGGGATCTTATTTCCTCGAACCACATGTCCTGCCGTGGAAGCAGAGTCTTAACCACACAATCGCTAGGGAACTCCTGTCCATTTTTATTTTATAAATATATTAAAAATTTCTTAAAGAATGTTGTTATACATATGAGAAAGGAAGAGCATAAACTCAGGAAAAATGGACAGTCCTTTAAACTGAATGTAGTTAGCTTTTTAAATAATCCACTGTATTGACCTTTTTTTCGTTGTTAACACCCTCATTGTCATGGCAGACTGGTGGAGACTGAGTTGGGCCCGGCCCTGGTGCAGTCATCAGCATTTAAAGGCCACTGAATTTGTGTTTGTTTGAGTACCAGATGATATGATTAGATTGTGGTTTGTAGAAAATTAAATTCTTCAGCTAAACCAGATGCTAAGCCTCTGCCCCGAATCGATATACTATTCGAAGGCCTGGAAACTAATAAACATACCATAACATTAATTTATGGATGGGTTGTTGGCAAATAACTTCAAAGAAGGAATCCAGGCTTGAAACAGCTTTTGTAATGCCAGATGGAGTGTGGATTTAATCAGTCCTGAGAAGGGGTATCTGTACAGTGTCTTTAAAAAAAAACAAAACACCACCTTAATCTGAGTTAGGTCTGAGATAAACTCTGAGAACGCAGGGGAAACCAGAACCTAATTGAAAGCATACAAGCAATTAAGTCCCATGCAAAGAAAACTGGAGGTTCTTTTATGATGAAACGCATTGGTGGGGGCGAGCAGGGACAACTTACCCACCCAGAGTCCAGTCACCTGGCAGCTTCACTCAAGGACAAGAGGCCACAAGGGGCTGGCCTTCCCAACCAAGTGAACGTTCTGCACGCAGAGTGGCAGAGCTGGAGCAACTCTCAGGACAACGGACTATGCCCGCCTCCACAGCACACCATTTCTCTTCCTACCAAGTGTGCACACAGGCCAGACAGCTCAGCAGCGGTTCTTTACTTCTGCGTGGATGACTCTGTGAGGAGAAGGCAGTGCAGTTCCGCCGAGCCACGCTGTAGGCTGAAAGTTTTAACCCACCTAATTCCTTAATGAAGCTGTAATTAAGGCTGTGTCCCTGCCATCTGCCACGCCCGGGCCTCCTGCCAGCAGGCGATGGCAACACTGACCACCCGTCCATATAGAACCCAGAGGCCCTACTACGTTTGTTTCCACCAAATCTGTAGTCTCTGCCCTCCTGCCTTGCCCCCATCCCTGCTTCCTCCTAAAGCGTGTTCTGAAGTCCACGCTGAGACAGGTCACCCAGCCCGCTTGTCATGCGATGGGGCTGCAGAGTGTGGTGTCTACTGAAGACTTCATCTGGGCCTTCGGAGGCCAGTCACCTCCCCCAAGAGGACATCTGTGTTGACCATTCGGCACAGGAGCCAACACCTTTCTGGCCCAAGAGGTCCCTGGCTTCTCTCCAGGGAAGAGTATGAGGGTTAGAACTCAGAGATAAGGAAAAAATGGAGACAGAAACCCAGGAAAGAGGTCCCCAGTGAAGGTAGGAGCTTTTGTAAATGTGCCTTTGTTACCTGAGTGGATGTTCAATAAGCATTTGTTGAATGAATGAGTCAAAGCAAATCAAAAAGGGAAAAGCTACTGCATATGAAGCTTGGGCGTCACCACCAAATGTCCTCCCGCCGCTTCCTTGTGGGGCTCTCATCTGAAACACTCTGGGGCCTGTGGGGACCTTGGTGATGTCCTCCTGAGAAGGTGAGCAGTGACTCTCTTCATGGGGTCGTGGCAGCTGTGAGTGGAGCTCCTGGACCTGGTTGATAGCAGAACCTGGACTAAAACCCATATTCCATGACCCCCAGCTCGACATGCTGTCTAATCTGTCAGGCTGTTGACCAGGCAGGAAGTGGGCACCACCCGTGTGCACCCCGCTGCGGGCAAGCACGGGGGTGATTCACTCAGGTGCTGCCCCTGACCTCAGTAAAGCCAGGGACCTCCTTAAGAACTTGCATCCCAGAAGGAAGACTTGACCTTGAACCCTGCACTCCTCTTCACCTTGGGCAAAGCTTTTTACTCAGAGAGTTTACCTCTGCCCCCTTGTACAGTGAAGATGGTGCCTGAGATCAGTGGATGAACGAACTCACGGTGACGCCTCTGTAGCTGTGCTGAGTGAAGGCGAAGGGACAGGTGCCCAAGTCGCCACAGTGTTCCCTTCCCTGCCGAGGAAGCACAGAGGGCTCTAGCCTAGAGCCCAGGTGAGGCTCTGCACTGCATCAGCCTAGATTTTTTTCTGGGTTGTTTGAAGCAAAGAAGTAGCGCATCCCCTTCCCTTTTTCCTTCCCTCCTCTCCCTTGAACAGTTACTGAGTATTTGCTGTGTATTGGCTACTGGGGATAGAGCAGTGAGGCGCTTCCCTGGCAGCTCAGATGAGAAGAATCTGCCTGCAATGTGGGACACCTGGGTTTGATCCCTGGGTCAGGAAAATCCCCTGGAGACAGGAACGGCAACCCACTCTAGTATTCTAGCCTGGAGAATCCCATGGACAGAGGAGCCTGGCGAGCTGCCATCCATAAGGTCCCGAAGGGCTGGACATGACTAACACTTTACCTACACTGTAGAGCAGTGGACAGTGGCTCACATTCCAGTGGGGGAGACAATAAAGCCAACACACAGCAAGGTAGCCAGTGAGCAAACAAAGCTTGGAGAGAGGGTTGGAAGGGGTTGTGATTTTATTTAGGATGGTCAGTGAAGAACCCCCTCCCCTGGGGAGAAGTTGACCTTTGAGAATAGACTGGAAGGAGGGAGCAAGACATTTAGGTATTTGGAGGAGAGTCTTTCAGACTGAAGGAGTAGCTAGTGCAAATGTCCTGGGGCAAGAGTGGCCCATTTGCTTGAGAAAGAACAGGAAGGGCCACGAAGCTAAAGCCAAGAGTGTGTGTAAGGGGCTGAGACATCTCTGAGAGGGAAGGTCTGGGGCCAGATCCTGAGCTGATGAGGTCATTAGAAAGATGGGAAATCACTGGAGGATTATGAGCAATAAATAGCTTGATGTGACTTTTGTTTAAACACTGTTCTCCCATCTGCTGGTTAACAAACAGGTCAGGGTGTGCAGAGGGCAGGTGGCAGCTCGTGGAGGAGTTGGCACATCTCAGCTGTTAACCAAGAGGAGGCGGCGAGACCATGGACAGGGCGGGCAGTGAGGAGTGAGAAGTGGTGACTATACTTAAAATGTATTTCAGAAATGGAACCAACATCCTTGCTCCTGGACTGGATGTGGGCCGTGAGCCAAGGAAAGGAGAGAGGGCCACTGCAGATGTTTGGAGTCTCTTTTTGGCTGAGTAGCTTGGACGATCATGTGCCCTGACCTGGAATAGGGAAGATATGGGAAGGGCAGAGAGGGCGTGAGGGCACTCGTATCGGGTGTATTAATCCTGAGTTCATGTGTAATAAGAACAGCTCTTCCTCTGAGTCAGGCACTGGGCAAAGCGTCTTACAGATAGTGTCCCTTTTAATCCTTCAACAGCGCCGTTGTCGTCTCCATTTTCAATGTAAGAAAATGGGCAGTTGTGCCCATTCACAGCCTGACAAGACCTCCTGCAACAGCAGCAAAAATAGATCTTTCCCGTTTAATTGTTCTGCCCTAACTGCACGGTCATGGTTGGTACTGGCTCGTCACACTGTTAATGAAGAGATGAGTTTTCTTCTTGCTCTCGCTGAACAGTGAGAGATTATCAGCTTTGTTCTGCTCCTGGAGCCCCGTCGATGCTCCATAGACACTTGAATGACTGAGTGAGTGAGCTTGCGGAACGTGTGGACACCGACCACAGGCGGGGCTGAGTACATTTCTTGTAGGGTGGGATCTGTACGTCTACTGGGCACACGACAGGTTCGGGGGTGAGTGAGCTTGAAAACCGAGGTTACAGATGGTTTATGGTGAGCATTTGGGCTTTGTAGCTAGAAGCATCAAAAACAGAAAATCTGAGTCAGCACCTGAGGTGAGCAGCGTGGAGCAAAGTCTGAGTCGTGGGGTAGGAGGAGGTGGGAAGCGGGTGCAGTTCACGGCTAATCTGGGGCTAGGCGGGAGGAGCTCCAGGTGTCCCATTCAAGAAGTGAGTTAGTTACCCGCTGGCTGAGTAACGAATCACCTCAAACGGAGTGGCTCACGACCACGTTGATTTACGACGTCTCACAATCCAGGAGCAGCCAGTGGCATCTTGGAGGCTCGTCGCTGCAGTCTGTCAGAAGCCTGTGCCCATGGCTGGCCCTCGTTTAGGGGCAGAGAAGCAGGCTCACCCTTCTCTGGGAGGTGAATCTAAGAATGTGCTGCCATGTTTTATAACCATACAGAAGCGTGTGACGTGGTCTGGGGATCTCATAATTATACCATCCTGATTATCCAGGACACTTATCATCTATCCAGCGGCAAGTTTCTTGGTGCCTGCAATGGTTTGGCAATTTGTGTCGGACGGGCAGAGGGGGTGATGTGATGTGCAGACGAGATGGCTGAGTCTAAATGTTATGTCAGTGTTATTACCAGGAAACCCCAGGCCTGGAAACGCTTTTTTTCTTGCCTCAGGAGGGTATATATCAGAGTAGACTGTAAAGTAGCCTGAATCCACAGGGATACAAAATATAGCTAGGAATGCAGAAAAAGGAAGGAGATTGAGCTGGAAATGAGAAAGTGGCCTTGACTTTGTTGTGTTTTTGACTTGATACAGCAGCAGAAAATTCCAGGTCTTTGAGAGACAGCAATATTCTGGACCACCTAATCAGCTGCCTCCATGACTGTTAAAACCAAGAGAGACACCAGTCCTTGCAAAATCAGACCTCTCCTGCTACTGACCCCAGTGTGAAGGTCCTTGGGGTTCTGTTTGTGGAAATTGGACTGTAGATAATTGTTTTGTTAGAGCGGAATGGGGAGTTAAGTGAATATAGTCACTAAATATAAGTGAATTAGTGAATTCAAATGTATTTCCAGGTGGGGTTTGAAAGCCTCCTGTAAGGACATTGGGTGCACCATGGGATGTTTGTCTGATGCCAGCTAATTAGAAAAGTCCATTCTGGGCTTGGCTTGAGTGAGCCCAGGGAGGGATAAAGTGTGTCACCACAGCTGGCACCCTGGAGCTCCTAGGATAACTCGTCATCTCCTTGGTTGAGTTTATTCAACACACAGACTTTCACTAAAGGCCACCGTGTCCCACCATGTGAAGCAATTGCCAACATGTTGTGGTACCAACAACTGGAGTTCTCATCTGTGGAGGTTAAACAATTAAAGGGGAACCTCAGTGTCACCGGAAGCAATTCCTTGGACCACTTGCATTGTCTGCAAAGGAGTCCAGGTACCAACGCTGCAGGGTCAACTGGCTAGCAAAGACTCACTGAGGCTGGAGGACTTGCCATTTTGGGGTCCAGCCTTATGACCGACTTCTCAGTGTCTCAGGCTGGGCAGATTCCCATGAGGACAGACCCCAGACCCACATCTCTTAGTGTGTGATGTTGTTCAGCTGCTAAATTGTGTCCAACTCTTTGCAACCCTGTGGACTGCAGCATGCTAGGCTGCCTGTTCTTCACTATCTCCTGGAGTTTGCTCGAACTCATGTTCACTGAATCAGTGATGCTATCCCACCGTCTCATCTTTTGTTATCCACTTCTCCTGACTTGTTTTTCCCACCATCAGAGTCTTTTCCAATGACTGTTCCCATCAGGTAGCCAAAGTATTGGAGCTTTATCTTCAGCATCAGTCCTTTTCCAAGTCCTTCCAATGAATGTTCAGACTTGATTTCCTTTAGGATTGTCTGGTTTGATCTTGCTGTCCAAGGGACTCTCAAGGGTCTTCTACAGCACTGCAATTTGAAAGCATCAGTTCTTGGGTGCTCGGCCTTCTTTATGGTCCAACTCTCACATCTATTCCTGACTACTGGAAAAACCATAGCTTTGACTATATAGACCAGTGGAATGTAAGTTTGCAAATCTCACACGTATTATACAAAAACAAACTAATAAGTAAAAAAAAAAATTAAAAGGGAGAAAAAGAGAAAGTGAACACATAAATTTGAAAAACTGGGCTCAATAAAAAAGTTTATTTTTTGAAACACGATCCTCAGAGCCTTTACTATGCTATCATGCCTAGTGAATGTCCAGGACAGGCAGCATTTTCACATCCTGTGTGACCGTCGGAGCCATGTTCCCCGAGATCACCTTGGATGACTTTGTTTTCCAGCAGCAACTTTGGAACGCACAGGCCTAGACTAGAACTGCGTAGAGCACGGCCCTTTGCTTGGTGGTCCCCAGTGGGGTAAGTACGGAAATTGGGAATACGTCTTTAGAAAGTTTTCTGGCACTAGGAGAGAGCAATTTTATGTCTGTTGAAACTACCAAAGTAGTGGGGCTTATATTTTGTATTTCTTTGGTTTATTTCATGTTCTGAGTCATTACGTTTTAGGGTACTTCATAAAAAATATCCATCTGCAGCATACCAAAAGTTAAAAAAATCAACAGTCCTTCTCCTCATGATTTGAGGGCATCTCCACCAACAACAAACCCCAAATCGGATTTTTCCAGCATGAGGCCATGAGCACAAAGCTTGCCCCAGGTCGACTCTAGACAGCCCACAGGGCAGGCAGCCCTGCCTGTTGTCACTTCTTCATTCACCCATGGTTTTATAGTCTGAGTGTGGAATCTTAGACCCTCGCAATGGTCCATCCATTCCTTGCTCATGGACGAGAAGCCCAAGGATGCTACCTTGTCAGGAGAGGGTTCTGGAGCAGAAAGAAGGCAACAGCCATTAGCCTGCCTGACCCACCCTACATTGAGCACCTCCCATCCTTGGCGTGTTGCTGACAGCTCTTTGCAGACTTAAGAAAGTATCACAGGCTTTCAGGAATGGTGACTTCCCAACCAGGAGCCGAGGCCGGGAGGATTTAAGGAACTGGATTTAAACAATGCTTGCCTTTTTTTCTCCCTAATTGTGCTCACCATGTGGGATCCCCCCACCCCTTCACTCCTGCCAGCTTTCTGAAGTGTTATCCAATACAGGACTTCAGTGTTTTAAAATAACAATGGTAACTGCCTTAACTGGAGTTCTTTAAAGGTAGATCCTTCTTGTCCACCTCCTCTGAAATGTGAATCATGCTCTGATTTATTGCTCGATGCTCAGTCCACATGGTATTATTTCCTCTTTATATCTGTTAATGGGCATTGTAGGAGGGAAGGCAAAAACCTTCCAGAAGTCCCTATTTTTTTCATCCTAGAATAATTACAAGTAATTTTTCTTTATTTCCAGGAAATGGTAGATAATCAGCTTTATGTAAAGAAAAATATGCACACGGCATATGGCTGCACATTCCATCGGGGCCTCTCACAGAGAATTAGAACTCTTAACGCCCCACGGGGCCCCCAGCAGAAGTGATTTGCCTGTCGTGTTTCTGGAGGCCCAGTCCTGTTATGAAGGGACAGTAGTTGGCCCTGCATAGCTTTTATCTCAAACAGCTGCATTCTTTCAAATGGTTGTTTGGTCTGCATGACACATTCTAGGGAAGCAGGCAAAATATGGTGACCTTCCCTCTGTGTACGAGGAACGTGAGGACGAGGAATCCACATGGAAGGATGCACACGGCCGGGAGGAGGGAGCCTGGGGTAAGTTTTCAGGAACCAGCCCTTGGAGCATCCAGACACCTTCCTCTGCTCCTTATGTTCTTTTGTATGTCAGAGGGGACAGAAACAGGCCAGCTCTGGTTCTTAGAGTTCTAGTTTATGTTGAGTTTTAAACTCCTGGTTGGTGTTGTCTGAAATTGCTGAGAAATGTATCCATCAAAGGTGATCTATAAAAGGGGATATTGGGAAGCACTGAGTTTTGCTTCTAAAATTCCTCTTGGAGTGTGATGAGCAAAAGTAAGTAATTTGTATTCTGGCATTCTTATTCACTTATGCTTGTGTGTCATTTCTTTGCCTTTGTCCACCTTTTAGAAAGACAGTAAAAATAAATATTTCCTCTGTAGTCTTCTGTCATCTCTCTATCTATTCATCCTATCCCTGTATCTTTATCTTTCTATGTCTCTATCCAACACATTTATCTAACTATCTGTCCATCATTATCTATCCACTGTCAGTCAGTCAGTCAGTTCAGTCGCTCAGTCGTGTCCGACTCTTTGCAACCTCATGAATCGCAGCACTCCAGGCCTCCCTGTCCATCACCAACTCCCGGAGCTCACTCAGACTCAAGTCCATCGAGTCAGTGATGCCATCCAGCCATCTCATCCTCGGTCGTCCCCTTCTCCTCCTGCCCCCAATCCCTCCCAGCATCAAAGTCTTTTCCATTGAATTAACTCTTCGCATGAGGTGGCCAAAGTACTGGAGTTTCAGCTTCCATTCCCACCTGAACCTGAATCCAGTCATTCACAAGGAGCCTGTGCCATCCCAGGGGCAGTGACTGCTGCTGCCAGAGCTACTGGCCCTCCGTCCCAGGGTCCCTTGAGAGACCTATGGCCTGAACGTCTTTGGGCAAGGCAGCCAGAGGATGCTGGCACCACCCCATCACACCCCCTGCTGGAAGCTGTCCCCCCTCCTGTCCACTGGAGGGAGGGGCACTTGCTCCCAGGCCCTGTCCCTGGGAGCAGCCTTGGCCAGAGAAAGGCTGGCTGAGTAGGTTCTGTTCATCTGCTCCATCTGTTCCCATCAGCATGGAAGGAGTCACAACAGCCCACTTGTGTGCAGCAAATTAATCAGTGAGGGGTTTGCTGATATTGGAAGAGGCATATGTGGGCTTTGGAGCTGACTGGCTCATGACCAGCTATGTGGCTTTTGGCAGGTGACTTCATCTCTCTGGGTCTCTGAGTCCTCATCCACAGGTTGGGGTGCCAGCCTCTTCAGAGTGTTTGTGAGAGTTCAGTATAAAGCACGTGGTACAGTGTTGGACAAACGGGAGATGTTCAAAGATGTAAGTTTCCTTACTTAGTAATAAGGAAAGAGGTTTTCATTTGGGGAAAAGTGAGATGTTATGTGTAGGGAAAAAGAAGTTAGAGGGACTTTCCTGGTGGTCCAGTGTCTATGACTCTGCGCTTCCAAGGCCAGGGTCCCTGGTTCAACCCCTGGTCAGGGAACTAGATTCCATGTGCTGAAACTAAGACCTGGTGAAGCTAAATAAATAAGAATTTTTTAAAAATGAGATAGCTTATTAGCTTGATGTGGAAAAAGATGTTGCAAACTCCTATGCTATACCCATAAAGAACAAGGAGAACCCCTTCTGTCTACCATGGGGAGGTCCTCAGACCACGTTGCTTAGTCCATGTTATGGATTGAATTTTGTGTCCCCCAAGATTTGCTGAGATCCTGACTCCCGGGTGTTGGTATTAGGAGATGGGGCCTTTGAGAGGTGATGAGGTCTTGAGGGTGTAACCCCCTGAGACGTTGTTGTTGTTGTTTAGTTGCTAGGTCATGTCCAGTTTTTTTTTGACCCCCTGACTGCAGCATGCCAGGCTTCCCTCTCCTTCACTATCTCCCAGAGTTTGCTCAAATTCATGTCCATTGAGTTGGTGATGCCATCCAACTATCTCACCCTCTGCCACCCACTTCTCCTGCCCTCAATATTTCCCAGAACCAAGGTCTTTTCCAATGAGTTGGCTCTTTGCATCAGGTGGCCAAAGTACTGGAGTTTTACCTTTGGCATCAGTCCTTCCAATGAATATTCAAGGTGGATTTTCTTTAGGATGGACTGGTTTGTTCTCCTTGCAGTCGGAGGAACTCTCAAGAGTCCTTAGAATTAGTGTTCCTCTAAAGAGACCCCAGAGAGCTTTCTAGTCCCTTTGTAATGTGAGAACAGAGCAGGAAGGCTCCATCTGCAAACCAGGAAGTGCCCAAGGATGGACTGGTTTGTTCTCCTTGCAGTCGGAGGAACTCTAAAGAGTCCTTAGAATTAGTGTCCCTCTAAAGAGACCCCAGAGAGCTTTCTAGTCCCTTTGTAATGTGAGAACAGAGCAGGAAGGCTCCATCTGCAAACCAGGAAGTGGCCCTCACCAGGCACAGAATCTGCAGCCTTCGCCACTGGGAGAAATGAGCATCCACTGCTTAGGACACCCGGCCTGTGCTGTATTTGTTACAGCAGCCCTAGCCGACTGAGACAGCCCCATGGCCGATTTGAATGAACCCAGACACAGCATTCCTGTGGTGCAGAAGCAGGCACAGACTTGATTATTTATGATTGTATTTTGGAAAATCAACATTTAATTATTTGTCTCTGTGCCTCAGTTTTTTGGAAAGGGAAGGATTTGACCGGTCCTCAGACAGGCCCGGAAGATGATAGTTCATCATATCTAGGGCCTGACTGCCTTCAAATGGCCTCTCAGTCTTGGCTTTGCCCCAGATTGCTTGTTTCTGTCACCCAGCACAGCACCGGCACATAATAAGTGTTCAGCAAACCTAGGTCAACTCCCCAGTAAGAATATTTCTCACTCTGCCTGACCTTTATTACATGTCTTCACCATCCGAGGCTGCTGGAACTGAAGCAGGAACTCCAGTTTGCCAAACTCTGCCTCCTTCAGTGGCTTTAGCAGAGCCTCTGTGTGTCCAGCCTCTCGTGAGTCCTGGTTTGTACGTAATTTTTCAACCCTGAAAAAATGTGTGCTTGGGCACTTGATTGGACTGGGCTTATAGGTGAAAGGCAGAAAAAAACTGCCGCCCGCCCCCCCGCCCCCC
>SJYC01033486.1:0-44796 GCA_006408675.1 Madoqua kirkii | reverse complement strand
TTGCCATTCCCTTCTCCAGTGGACCACATTCTGTCAGACCTCTCCACCATGACTCTCCCATCTTGGGTGGCCCCACACAGCATGGCTCAGTTTCATTGAGTTAGACAATGGTCTAACTCAATGTGGTCCGTGTGATCAGATTGGCTAGTTTTCTGTGATTATGGTTTCAATGTGGAAAATTCTGAAAGAGATGGGAATACAGACCACCTGATCTGCCTCTTGAGAATCCTATATGCAGGTCAGGAAGCAACAGTTAGAACTGGACATGGAACAACAGACTGGTTCCAAATAGGAAAAGGAGTATGCCAAGGCTGTATATTGTCACCCTGCTTATTTAATTTATATGCAGAGTACATCATGAGAAATGCTGGGCTGGAAGAAGCACAAGCTGGAATCAAGATTGCCAGGAGAAATATCAGTAACCTCAGATATGCAGATGACACCACCCTTATGGCAGAAAGTGAAGGGGAACTAAAAAGCCTCTTGATGAAAGTGAAAGAGGAGAATGAAAAAGTTGGCTTAAAGCTCAACATTCAGAAAATGAAATCATGGCATCTGGTCCCATCACTTCATGGGAAATGGATGGGGAAACAGTGGAAACAGTGTCAGACTTTATTTTGAGGGGCTCCAAAATCACTGCAGATGGTGGCTGCAGCCATGAAATTAAAATATGCTTACTTCTTGGAAGAAAAGTTATGACCAACCTAGATAACATATTGAAAAGCAGAGACATTACTTTGCTGACTAAGGTCCGTCTAGTCAAGGCTATGGTTTTTCCAGTAGTTGTGTATGGATGTGAGTGTTGGACTGTGAAGAAAGCTGAGCACTGAAAAATCGATGCTTATGAACTGTGGTGTTGGAGAAGACTCTTGAGAGTCCCTTGAACTGCAAGGAGATCCAATCAGTCCATCCTAAAGATCAGTCCTGGGTGTTCATTGGAAGGAATGATGCTAAAGCTGAAACTCCAATACTTTGGCCACCTCATGCAAAGAGTTGACTCACTGGAAAAGACTCTGATACTGGGAGGGATTGGGGGCAGGAGGAGAAGGGGAGGCCAGAGGATGAGATGGCTAGATGGCATTACCAACTCAATGGACATGAGTTTGGCTAAACTCCGGAAGTTGGTGATAGACAGGGAGGCCTGGTGTGCTGCAATTTATGGTGTCGCAAGGAGTCAGACACAACTGAGCAACTGAAATGAATAGCTGTGGTGAGGAGCCAGGTGTCATGGTCAGTGTTACCAGGTGAAGGGAGCACAGGGATGTGCAGATGTGTCTGGGCCCCATCCAGCCTGCCACGCATCAAGGGAACAAGACAGCTGTAAGGAGCAGGAGCAACAGGGGAAGCAGGTACCACTCACAGAGGTTGGGCGAGTGCGGGTCTTGCTGTGTAGGCCTGTCCCACTGAGTGGGGTGGATTCAGCAGGAGCCTCTCTCCTTGCTGCTGCTGCTAAGTTGCTTCAGTCGTGTCCGACTCTGTGCGACCCCATGGATGGCAGCCCACGAGGCTCCCTATGTAAGGAGCAGGAGCAACAGGGGAAGCAGGTACCACTCACAGAGGTTGGGCGAGTGCGGGTCTTGCTGTGTAGGCCTGTCCCACTGAGTGGGGTGGATTCAGCAGGAGCCTCTCTCCTTGCTGCTGCTGCTAAGTTGCTTCAGTCGTGTCCGACTCTGTGCGACCCCATGGATGGCAGCCCACGAGGCTCCCTCATCCCTGGGATTCTCCAGGCAAGAACAATGGAGTGGGTTGCCATTTCCTTCTCCAATGCACGAAAGTGAGAAGTGAAAGTCAAGTCGCTCAGTCGTGTCCGACTCTTAGTAACCCCATGGACTGCAGCCTACCAGGCTCCTCCGTTTGTGGGATTTTCTAAGGCAAGAGTACTGGAGTGGATTGCCATTGCCTTCTCTGTCTCTCCCTGAAGCCACAACCTTGGAACAGGAGTTTATTACCTTCTACCCTGGTGCCTTGAGCAGGAGAGCCAGGTACAGCAGTGGGGAGGAGACACAAGCGTGGTGGGTGGGCGTGGCCAGCGACCCTGTCCCACCAGAACCAGAAGAGAAGTGAAGGGCCCTGAGCGGTCCAGATGAGCAGTGACCCCTCCTCCAGTCTGCACGAAGCCAAGAGAGGATTCCTCATCCCCTCCCCACTAGCAGGGAGGTGGAGAGCGACAACTGATATCCAAAGAAAGTCATGGGCTGAACGGACCCTCGCATCCTTGTGACAATGCCAACCGGTCGGGACTGAGGGACATTCTGGCTCCTGGAGGGGCCCCTCCCCATTCCCCACCCCCAGGGGGCAGATGTCTTGGCTTTGGAATGACCCGATCCTTTAACATCTTCCTTAACATAAAGTCCTATGACCTTCTTTGGATATCAGTTGTCAGTGACAAAATTTCCTGGGTCAAACTGGAGGATTTCACAGTCTCATCTACCTAACTTCGGTTTTCTGAGTTTGCCCTCCAAAGGAAAGATGGTGGAGCAAGAAGGTAGGTGGAAATGCTGCTCCTTTGGATTTAGATTCTGTCAGAGACAGCTGAGTCAATGGAAATTATGCCAAGCATGGTGTGTCTCACTTAGAATTGTATGAATATGCAAGGAACAGAAAGCCAGCTAAAATGGCTTGAACACATATGGGTTTATTTTTCTCACATAAGCAAATGTTCAGCAGTAGGGCTTGCTGTCCCGGGTTCCCTTCATCCATGATGTTCATGCAAGCTCCACCCTTGCCTCATGGTTGCAAGATAGATGCTATGGCTCCAGACACTGTGTCTGAATTCAAGGGAGAAAGAAGGAAATCGAGGAGTCGAACCAGCCTTGTCTATCACTTTAATGGGAAAAGTAAAGTTATCCCAGAAGTGTTCTTAATCTACTTCTTCCATTTGGGTCCAGAGTGCATTGTGAGGCCACCCTTGGTTGCAAGAGAAGTTGGAAACTTGGGGAACAGGATGGTCATGATGATCTGGTCTGGGCATGTGGCTACCACAGATAAGAGGAAGAAGAGGGGAAGGAGGATGTGGAGGCTACAACAGGTGCTTTGACTGAACTGACTTTTGAGTCACATCTCGGAGCAGAGAACCACCTATCTAGATTAATTTAGGATCCCATCTTGAGCAAACAGGGTCTTTTCACCTGCTGTCTTATGTAGAAAAATTGTTTCTACAAGTGACATTATTAACTTCTTGGCCGAGCAGCCCCGTGGGTTGACCTTCACTTGCCCAGTTGATAGGAAACTGCTGATTCCTGCATATTTACCAGCTGTTCTGTTGCCTAGTTGGAAAGAAAATGAAGCAGATGGGTCTGAGGTTTCAGGATAAAGTTGAAGGTAGGAAGGAGGGACATCGTTCTTGGACAACGGAAATCTCCAGTCTCAGTGAAATGCTGGTTTGTGACAAGACCTTCGAGAGCCAGGGCCAAGTGGCGGTTGCCCATGGAAACCAAGGGACTTTTTTTCCCGATTGGGTAGCCGGTCTCGAAGAGGATTATGGCAGCCTGGCCACCATGTTTATTCATTTCTTAAATTCTTAAAATTGAAGTATAGTTGATTCACAATGTTGTGTTTCT
The DNA here is from genome assembly GCA_006408675.1 of Madoqua kirkii. Lineage (NCBI taxonomy): Eukaryota > Metazoa > Chordata > Mammalia > Artiodactyla > Bovidae > Madoqua > Madoqua kirkii. The sequence goes on along the minus strand of SJYC01033486.1, from coordinate 41,236 downwards.
GATGTTCAGAAAAGAATGATTCATATGGCTCAGATGGTAAAGAATCCGCCTGAAATGCAGGAGATCTGGGTTTGATCCCTGGAGAAAGGAATGGCTACCCACGCCAGTATTCTTGCCTGGAGAATTCCATGGACAGAGGAGCCTGGCAAGCTTATAGTCCATGGGGTCGCAAATAGTCAGATACAATGGAGTGACTAACACTTTCACAGATGTATTTCCTATTATTTTTCATTAGGAGTTTATTACAAAACGTTGAATATAGTTCCCTGTGCTATACAATAGGACCTTGTTCTTCTCGCCACCCTGGTTTCATGGAGGTTTTTTCTTAAAATTACATACATGGAGAGAAAACACAGGATAGGGGTTAAGAGCCCACAGCAGATGGACTGTTGATTTTCTTTCAGAAAGAGACTTCAGGAACCTGAAGTTATTATTCAAGGGTCCAAAGAGAGGCCTCTCTCCTTGAACGCTAATGAGAGATCTGATATGAAGTGAGTGTGGCTCCTGATATTTCTAATTCTAAAAAAATTCAGAGCGTTTTCAACCTGAGGTAAGGTTAGGTGCTGGTTTAAGAGAGGCAGAGTTCTTAGTTGAGCCAGATGGTTCTTACAAATGAAACTTATGCTTATTTAAATAATATATATGTTTCTTTATTTGTATTTACAAAAAGAACTCTGGACTGGCTCACAGGTTTCCTGATTCCGCTTTCCTGGCTGGAGAGGAGCAGTCCCTCTGACCACTCAGGCCACCTGGTGGCCACAACGGGTACTGCAGTGTCCAGCGGGGACAGTGTTGGAGTGGGGGAGGGTCCCTGCCAAATTCAGCTCCTTTCTGTGAGAGTAAGGCACACTGGCTGATTGGAGGGTGATTTGGGGGACTTTTGGATTTCACCCTCCTGTCTTTTTTTTTTTTTATGTGTCTATTGCTATTATGCTTTTTATTGTCAAAAACACCTAACAAACTGCCTTTTTCATAACATCTTTACTGTTTTCACCTGTACAGTTTACAGTAATATTGAGTATATCCCCATGATTGTGAAGCAGAGCTTCAGAACTTTCCATCTTGTTGAACTAAAACTCTGTATCCATTAGCCTACAACCCTCTCTGACTTCCTCTCCCGTTGTCATTCAGTGGGGAGTGTTTAAGCCTGTCTGGCTGACCCCAGCTGAGGACCTGGGGCTTCAGTGAAGAGCTGGCAGCTTGCAGCCCGTGAGGCCCCTTCTCCACCGGGGAGATGGAGCTGAAGAAGGTAAAGCAGTTTCCCAACGTGGGGCTTACGGATCAGCATGGAAGGGGCGGTGGTGCAGCAGGGAGCCTGTGAGGCCTCCGTGGGCGAATGAGCCAGGCTTCCTCTCAAGGACCCTCCTTCCTGGAGGGGCTGGGGCCTAATTGCGTGAGGTGTTTGCTGTGGAAAGAGAAGCTGGTCAGGCTAGTGAGTTAGTTCAAGGCAGTGGAGCTGAACTGAACCTGTGTCTCTTGTGTCAAATTTGCCTTATGTTGGTACGTGGAGGAGACTGTTTTCCTGCTGGTTAATGTGAATTACAATAATACTTGCTTTCTTTGACAGAATCATCCCAAAGTGACGGGAAGCAGTTCCCAGTGCTCGTTGCCACTCAGCCAGGCCCCTCATCTGCTGGGAGGAGGCTGGTTCTGTGGACACGAGCTCCTATCTTCTCCCCAGTATCCCTAGCCACAGGGTGGGACATCTGTGTATAGATGTATATGTGTGACGATACAGTCCGTTTGCATGTAAAATGTGTGTCTGTTTATAAAATGGACAAACCAAATACTGCAGGGGTGCAGGACAGGAGATGCTGCCCGTAGGCCTGGCTGAGAGGAGTCCCTGCCCAGACCTGGGGGGTGAGGACCCCAAGGGCCAGGTGACAGGGCGCTGACAGCCTCCTTTCTAGACCATGAGACCCTTAACGTCCTACATGACCCCAAGCCCGCTTTGAGGGCCCCATCTCAGGGCCCGTCCTCCCGAGAGCTGACTGGGCTGGCACGTCCACGCGTGTGTGCCAGCCCCCCTGAGCTGCGGGAAGGAGCGAGGGAGGGGACCAGACGGGGAGGGAGGGGCAGGCTGCCTTGCACCGCCGTTCTCAGGGTGTTGTTCAGTCACTAAGTCACGTCTGACTCTGCGACCCCGTGGACTGTATCCTGCCAGGCTCTTCTGAATGGGATTGTCCAGGCCAGAATACTGGAGTGGGTTGCCATTTCCTTTTCCAGGGGATCTTCCCGACCCAGGGATCAGACCTGCGTCTCCTGTATTGGCAGGAGGTTCTTTACCAGGGGAGCTGTGGAGCTCCAAGGAGCCCGAGTTCTACCTTGGAAATTGGCCTCTGTGTCCATGTGAGGAAGTGCTTCTCCAAGAAAAGGATGGCACATATTCTACTTAAGAATTTGTTGGCTCAATCTATTATTTTAAAATACGTGTCCATGTAGAATGTAGGCCTCTGTCTGTGACCTTGTGCCAGCGCCCACACATGCTAAGGGCAGCCTATTAGATTCCCCTTGCGTTTTCACCTTTGAAATCATAAAAATGCTTTACATAATGATGACTTGAAATTATATTTTAAGGTGTGCTTCCTAAACGTTGAAAGCAAAGAGAAACAGCAGCAAAACTGGGTCCTGGACCAGTGGCACAACTGTCCCCAAAGGGACTGTTCCAGGCGACTGTGAAATGCAGTCATTTGATACTGCATCCCTGCTTGGGCTGTATTCCGAGGTTACAAAGAACCGTGAAACATTTTAAGAGCTGTATCCAGTGGCTCTGTAGTGTGTGGTGGTATTCGGCAGTTTCACTCTGACATGGTCGCGTGTACGCTGTGTAATAAAGCACAGGAGTGCGTGCATTTGCCCCCTGGAAGTTCCAACCCCAGCCTCGTGCTGCCTTTGTAGACAAGCCAACGAGCCTTGTGTGCCGGGACCCAGGTCCTCCCGATGAGAGCAGGGCCGGCAGGCCCCTTTGCTGAGGCTGTCCGAGCACCATCCCCAGGGCTGCCGCGAAGGTGAATGACTTAGTTCTCATGACAGGCGTTTAGTCGGCTAGCATCCCTGGTCTCCGGCTGCTTGTGCTAGGACTGGTAGCCACATTAGGGCTCCTGGGTAAGTGTTTGCTGTTTGAGTAAACACATCCTTTCCAGCTGCCCAGCTTCAAATGAAAACACCTCAAAACTAATGTCTGAAAAGCACCATCCTTGCTGGGTGTTTACATCTGGCTCCAATTAAGAGGCAAAAACCGTACAATAACTTGAACAAGGGACATTCACTACAAGAAATTATGAAACAATGGTACAAAGGTGGCTATAAAGATGGAAAAAGAACTTGGGTGCCCTAGGTCAGGAAGACACCCGAGAAAAGGCAGACTTGGAAGGGGGTTCACCATGAATGAAGCAGGTATGGTGTGGGCTGGGGTGGGGCGGTCACTGGCTGGGACAGAAGTCCACTTGTGGCCTCGGCCAGAGCTGACCCGTGTCCCCCAGCAGCAGGAACGTGTGTCCCAAAGCACAGGCAGACGAGGCTTATAGGTGGGCACATGCAGAGTGGTTAGGGCACAGCTGCCTGCACGAGGCTGGCAGCACAGCGGTGCCCCCACTGGGGGTCTGTGGCTGGGCAGTCACCAGCCTGGGCCAAGGCTCTGATGCTAGGGCGGAGCACCACTGGGCATTCACACACAGACACACATGCACACCCACAACTGACAGTGCAACAGGGATGAACAAAAGCAAACCCTTCTCCCTGAAAGGAGGGGAAAGGACCTGGCCTTTTCCAGCACGGGTCCTCTCTTGCCCTCTACTGACAGAAATTTAGCACTGCACCCATGGTCAAAGAGAGCCAGTGAGTGCTTACAGCCCCTTATCACAGAGCAGGTGCTGCAGGCGAATTTGGATCCCATAGGCAATAAACTGATAACTGGCTCGCTGGGTGAAAATCTGCAAGATAGAATTGTATGAAGTTATTGAAAATTCTGTTTTATAAAACTATTTCATGCCCTGAGAAAATCCTCATGATATGCTATGAAAAAGCAGATTACAGAAACAATCAATACACTGTAATCCAAATTTAAAAAAGAGAGCTAAGATCTTTGTTTATAAGATTCCTGAATGTCTTCTCCTCTCCCACTGCCTGTCAACCCCCATGATTTGGTGAGAGTGAGAAAGTGAGTCAAATATTGGGCGGTGATAGTCACCTTGTGAGTTAGAGGAGTGATGATTTTAATTCCCTTCCTGTCATCTGCCTTGCCCCTTGCCCAGGAGCAGCTGGGGGAACGTGAAGGGAAAGCATTATGTTACTCGGATGCTTGGCCACTTTCCCGCTCCTTTTTGTTTTCAGAATCCCCTCAGTGATGTTGGACGGACCTCTCAGGCCAGGAGAACTGGAAAGGATTGGACCCCGGCTTCAGGAAAGGGTGTGAGAAAAGATGGTTGCCTTTATCCTTCAGACCAGCAGGGTCAATGGTCACTTGAAGAAAGGTGGTCAGTGGCTGACAGTGCGGGGTAAGTTGTGCTTAATCGCCTTCATTGGTACAGTTTCTCAGGGTCCCTGTGTGCCCTGGACTCTCTAGCTGGTCAACAGCAAGCCCCAGTTTTTATTTTAATTCATGTGTGTGTGTGTTTCATGAAACAGTTTGGAAAATACTTCTATGGAAGCATATGAAAGATGTCTACAAACATTTTTAAAGCTATAATATCAAAACACCTTTGACCTCATAGCATATCTTCTTATACTAGTGATTGACTTTTGTTACAAATAAAAGTCTGTCCTCATAAAAATATCACTATGTACATATACACACTATATACACATATACACATACACACATATACATATATACACATACATGTATATGTATACATATACACACATGCACATGATATACACACATAAATGCACGTAATATACATACAGCACACACATGTATACACATATGCACACAATATATGCACACCCACACACATGGGTACGTACATATACTATACACATGTGTAAACATAATACATGCACATAATATAAAACACATAAATATATCTGAGCCGATATATGCATATACATATAGACATACCACATAGATACATATATACACATATGTTGGACTGCAAGGAGATCCAACCAGTCCATTCTGAAGATCAGCCCTGGGATTTCTTTGGAAGGACTGATGCTAAAGCTGAAACTCCAGTACTTTGGCCACGTTATGCGAAGAGTTGACTCCTTGGAAAAGACTGTGATACTGGGAGGGATTGTGGGCAGGAGGAGAAGGGGACGACAGAGGATGAGATGGCTGGATGGCATCACCGACTCGATGGACATGAGTCTGAGTGAACTCTGGGAGTTGGTGATGGACAGGGAGGCCTGGCATGCTGTGATTCATGGGGTCGCAAAGAGTCTGACTCGACTGAGCGACTGAACTGAACACACATAACATGCATATACATACACCCTTACACACATACACTGTACATACATATGCCATCTAGATTTGTCATAGCTTTTTACCAAGCAGCAAATGTCTTTCAATTCCATGGCTGCAGTCACCATCTGCAGTGATTTTGAAGCCCAAGAAAATACTGTCACTGTTTTTATTGTTTCCCCATCTATTTGCCGTGAAGTGATGGGACAAAAAGCCATGATCTTCGTTTTCTGAATGTTGAGTTTTAAGCCAACTTTTTCACTCTCCTCTTTCACTTTCATCAAAAGGCTCTTTAGTTCCTCTTTGCTTTTTCCATAATGGTGATGTCATCTGCGTACCTGAGATTATTGATATTTCTCCTGGCAATCTTGATTCCAATTAGTGAGTTATCCAGCCCTGCATTTCGCATATAAGTTAAATAAGTAAGGTGACAATATACAGCCTTGACATACTCCTTTCCCAATTTGGAATCAGTCCATTGTTCCATGTTTCATTCTATCTGTTGCTTCTTGACCTGCATACAGACTTCTCAGGAGGCAGGTAGGGTGGTCTGGTATTCCCATCTCTTGAAGAATTTTCCAAAGGTTGTTGTGATCCATACAGTCAAAAATTTTTAGGGTAGTCAGTGAAGCAGAATAGAGGTTTTTCTGGAACTCTCTTGCTTTTTCTATGATCCAATGGATGTTGGCAATGTATGCACATATATACAAATAATATATACATATAAACATATGCTTGCATGCAATATGTATTTATAGACATATAGATACACATACATACATGTAATGCATATACCCACACACATATACTACACATAATACACATGCATGCACATAGCATATACATGCATATAAATATGCATGCGTAATACACACAATGTATGTGCACATGCGTGCACACAGTATACACTCATGTGCATGCATATACACGTGCACAGAGACACATAGCTGCACATTGACAAAGACTGAGGTTTCTGTGCCACGAGACAGCAGCTCTCTTCTTGTAGGGATGAAATTATGGGCAATTTATCCTGTCTGTGTGCTTTTGTGTAATCTCCAAAATTCCTGTGGTGGTTGTTGGTTTGGTACTAAGGCACGAACACTCGTGAACTGCCTTCTATTGTGTTTTCACTGTAGCATTATAGCCACTTGGAGGAGGGCTCGACACACCCCATCAAAGGGACTGCCCAGAGGCTCTCTCTGCCGTCACCTCTCCCGCTGAGGCAGCCACATTGCAGATGTCAGTGGGGAAGCTTCCTGACCTGCTAATGGGCTGCGTCTAAATCGGCAGGGTCTGCCTGCCTTTTCAGGGTCATGCTTGTGTTTTCTCAGCTGCTGGAGCCTGACCCTCTCTGACAATTATTACTTCATGTCAGAAGGCTGCTGGGCAAGCTGTCTGGAGCTCCTGGGAGAGACGGAGCTGCCCCCATCAAACTCTGGGTGGTGAGGCTCTGGCAGAGGGTTAAAGGTTCCAGAGTTTTATGTAGAAAGACGTCTCAGCCAGTTCCTATGCCCCCCTCCCTCCTGGGCTCCCTCATACCCCTCACCAGCCTACAGCTGGAACAGAGGCCTTGGACGGTGGCGCCATCCTGGGGCTGGGTCTGTGTCGTGACAAAGAGACAAGAGAGATGGCCCTGGGCTGCCCAGTGACCATCTTCAGGTGGATGATCTGAGTCTCCTGGGATTTCTCCTAAGAGGAAGTGCAGAAGGCCTCTCTCTCTCTTTAATAACAACGACTACCCACTTGGACTCCAGGTTTCCTCCAGGCAGGAGGGAGCGAGGGGGCCAGTGTTTGCTGCCTCCATCGCTTCACCAGCTCTTATTTACAGACGCCAACTGGGGCCTTCCTGGAAGAGGAATTCATCTGAGAGGAAAGCGAGGGTCCCTGAGAAGGATGAGGGGTGGCGGAGGGCAGCCGCCAGCTCCTCCCACTTTTGTGTGTCCCAGCAGAAGGCCCCAAGACGGCAGGAACCCGCTTGGCTCAGGCAGAAGCTGGCGGATCTTCAGATTCTGACTCCCAAGCTCGAGAGCACCAGTGACACGGAGCTCCAACCTGTGGCTTCTCCCACCTCAATCTCTGTGCACCCGGGGGTGGCCTGGGGAAATGCCCCTGCTTCTTGCCGGCACTGAGAGTGCCCTCTGTTTACATGGATGCCTCTACAGTGAAGACAGCTAGTCTCCACCACAACGGCTAACGCCTTTGGAAGACAAAAAGTGCTTGCGATGGATCCTTTCATTTAAAGTAGTCTTTCAACACATAGTGAACACATCCTGTGTGCCGGCAAGGTCCTAGGCACTGAAATCAGTCGTAGATGAAAGAGACGAAATCTCACGAAGGAATAACATGTGTCCTGTACACAGGGTGGAACAATATTCAGCCTTTGAGTGAGGGACACAGATGTGCTAGGACACATGAGCATGTGAACGTCTGTGCTACAACACAGCTGAAGCCTGAGGGTGTTGTGAAGGAGATAAGCCAGAAACGAAAGGACAAACACTGTGTGATTCCACTTACCTGGAGCAGTCAGGTGTGTAGGGATAGGAGCGGAAAAGTGGTTGCCAGGGGCCGATGGGAGGGGGGAGGATGCCGCGCTGTTGTTTAATGGTGTTGATTTGAAACAAATAGATGGCTAGATATTTCTCTAGCAAAGAGGTTTATTCAGAATCAGCAGAGAACTGCAACTCGACAATGGTGAGCACATCTAAGTCCCTGCCTAGCGAGGGAAGGAGGAGCCTTTTACAGGGGGATCACGGGGCTTTAAGAACGTCGACGCACAGCACCTCTTCCCTGGGTTTCTACAGAAAGCTCCTCAGGTAATTCTCTTGGGCAGCTGGAGCTGCGAATCCCTGTTTCACAATCTTGAGTGCACCTTTAATCAACTGGGAAGCTTTAAAAATAATACCGATGTCTGTGTCCCCATCCCGAAGTTTTGATGTTGTCTGAGTGCCCTTGAGCTATGGGGCTTCTGAAAGCTCCCAGCATGGCCCACTTTGTACCCTTGACCGTGAGCCGGACTGGCAGCTCTGCATCTCTCTGCCAAGGCCCAAGCCTCCATCAAGCACAGTGCCTGGGACTCATGATACTCTCAACTGGGGCCTTCCTGGAAGAGGAATTCATCTGAGAGGAAAGCGAGGGTCCCTGAGAAGGATGAGGGGTGGCGGAGGGCAGCCGCCAGCTCCTCCCACTTTTGTGTGTCCCAGCAGAAGGCCCCAAGACGGCAGGAACCCACTTGGCTCAGGCAGAAGCTGGCGGATCTTCAGATTCTGACTCCCAAGCTCGAGAGCACCAGTGACACGGAGCTCCAACCTGTGGCTTCTCCCACCTCAATCTCTGTGCACCCGGGGGTGGCCTGGGGAAATGCCCCTGCTTCTTGCCGGCACTGAGAGTGCCCTCTGTTTACATGGATGCCTCTACAGTGAAGACAGCTAGTCTCCACCACAACGGCTAACGCCTTTGGAAGACAAAAAGTGCTTGCGATGGATCCTTTCATTTAAAGTAGTCTTTCAACACATAGTGAACACATCCTGTGTGCCGGCAAGGTCCTAGGCACTGAAATCAGTCGTAGATGAAAGAGACGAAATCTCACGAAGGAATAACATGTGTCCTGTACACAGGGTGGAACAATATTCAGCCTTTGAGTGAGGGACACAGATGTGCTAGGACACATGAGCATGTGAACGTCTGTGCTACAACACAGCTGAAGCCTGAGGGTGTTGTGAAGGAGATAAGCCAGAAACGAAAGGACAAACACTGTGTGATTCCACTTACCTGGAGCAGTCAGGTGTGTAGGGATAGGAGCGGAAAAGTGGTTGCCAGGGGCCGATGGGAGGGGGGAGGATGCCGCGCTGTTGTTTAATGGTGTTGATTTGAAACAAATAGATGGCTAGATATTTCTCTAGCAAAGAGGTTTATTCAGAATCAGCAGAGAACTGCAACTCGACAATGGTGAGCACATCTAAGTCCCTGCCTAGCGAGGGAAGGAGGAGCCTTTTACAGGGGGATCACGGGGCTTTAAGAACGTCGACGCACAGCACCTCTTCCCTGGGTTTCTACAGAAAGCTCCTCAGGTAATTCTCTTGGGCAGCTGGAGCTGCGAATCCCTGTTTCACAATCTTGAGTGCACCTTTAATCAACTGGGAAGCTTTAAAAATAATACCGATGTCTGTGTCCCCATCCCGAAGTTTTGATGTTGTCTGAGTGCCCTTGAGCTATGGGGCTTCTGAAAGCTCCCAGCATGGCCCACTTTGTACCCTTGACCGTGAGCCGGACTGGCAGCTCTGCATCTCTCTGCCAAGGCCCAAGCCTCCATCAAGCACAGTGCCTGGGACTCATGATACTCTCAGGGGTCCACAGCACTTAGTTTTCATTTCTTTAAAAATCAGAAGCAAAAAGAAAATGAACATTATGTTGAAGAAAATGTTGTCATACGTACTGTTAATATATTCACCTTTGTACCAACACTGCTATACTGTGGCATTTTTAAGACTTTTTGTGCAGGAAGAGCGCACACAGGTCATGTGCTGTCCTAACATCTGCTTTGATCCCAGTGGCCCCCCAAGGTCCCATCCGAGCTTTGAACTCAGTGGGCGCTGAGTGAATGAGGGAGGAGACTCAGAGGGTTAAACGGCTACAAGGAAAAAAACCTGTGTTACGAGGGGGATGGATGGACGTGAAACATTCCGTGGAACTCGTCCATGGAATGAACTTGGCAGAGCTTGAAAGATGTGGCGAGATCAGGCCAGGAAGAGAAAGTCAGGAGAGTGGCTGTCTGCCCCCACCAGGCACCCATGCTTGTTTAGGGGAAGGGACACCACAGCTTTAACACCCCAGGGCTTCCCTGGTGGCTCAGGTGGTAAAGAATCCACCTGCAGTGCAGGAGATCTGGGTGTGATCCCTGGGTCAGGAAGATCCCCTGGAGAAGGAAATGGCAGTCCACTCCAGTATTCTTGCCTGGAGGATGCCATGGACAGAGGAGCCAGGCGGGCTTTAGTCCATGGGGTCACAAAGAGTCGGAGATGACTAACACACACACACACACACACAAGCAAACTGAGGTTCCATTTTCACTCCCTGTAGAAAGAACCCAGCCCCTCCCTTCTCAGCTCAAAAGCCGCTTTCGTCTGGAATCACTGGGATTGTCTCACCTGTGTCCTGCTGCTTCTGGACACAGAGCTGCTAGCTGGGAATGCAGCCCACTTCCTTCATCCTCGGCAGCGCATCAGCCCAGGCCTCTTCCTGACAACTCGTGACAACAGAGGTGAGTTCATGACAGAGCTGACCGGTGACCACAGAGCTTGCGCCCGTGTCCAAGGGACCCCCGGGTTTCCCACGAACCTCCTCACCAGCCATCTTCCCGGGGTGCCGCCCAGCCCCTCCGTTCCTCTCAGGGCTCCCCCTGCCCCTCCAGCCCTCCAAGGAAACTCCAGTTATAGGGCTTAAATCACTGTTGCTTTTTATGCTGACCTTTGAACCCTTTTGAGGGAAGGGGCAGGCATTTCTTTTAAAGCCCAAAGGCCCAAGAAAGCCCACTCAGGGCTTCTGCACCTGCCCCAGCAACTCCATTTTGTCTTGTTCCAGAAGCACAGTTTCTTCTCTCTTTCATCACAGCAGGGGCTCCATCTTGGGACGGACACTGACGTCCGGGAAGGGCTGGAGGCAGGTCACAGCTTCCTCTCCAAGTTTTGTGATGCCTTGGCACGGTTGTGGAGGTTGCTGGGTGGGTGGGGTTTCCTGTCTTGGGTCTTGCTGAGGGTGCTTTTTCGCTGATTCTTTGGGAGATGGTTCTTCCACGGAAAAGTTCTGTGCAGAGTTCATCTTTCATTCCAGATCCAGCTGGTAAATCTGGACAGGGACGCTTTCTCTGGTCCTTTATGGCTCTTCCTTCTCCAGATGGGGTCATAGCTGGTTTGGAAAACTGAGATCCCCAAGGAGCCCATCGCTAGGTCTCAGTCCAGATCAGGATCCTCCTGCGTTCTGGCTGAGATTGGAGGGTGGGGGTGGGCCCCAGGGACTCCCAGTGATTCTGAGTCAGAGGGGACAGCAGGGAGCCTGGCTTCCTGCAGGATGTTGACCACATGTGCACACACGCACACTGTGTGCTAACACAAGCACATGCAATCATGCGCACATGTGCACGCCCACGTACACACTCATGAGCACACCCTTAGCTGGCCCTGCACACTCACAGCTGTACATCTAGATGGGGTGGCCAGGGATCTGTGCACACAGCAGTCCTCAGCTTCAGAAACACCGGTTCTTGGAGTGTGTTCTGTTCTAACTTGTAGGCAGCGGAAGAAAATGGCTACAGAAGAGTCTAGCCCCCAACCTGCTTTTGTGGGCAGGCAGACAGGCTTTCGGGGGAGGAGAGAAGTATGAGGTCTGAAGGATTTGGGAAAACAGAAGGACCTAAACTGGGTCTTCACAGATGGGTAGGATTTGGATAAACAGAAGCGTGTGGGGCATTTAGGATAGAGTGGAGTGGTGAAAATAAAGGTTGGTGTTGGAGTTAGGCTGAGAGCAGGCTGGTGGGACTGGAGTGGAGGTGGATGAACAGACATCGTGGGTCAGAGGAAAGGGGGCTTGGAAGTTGATACAATGCGAGGGGCACTAGGAACCACTCAAAAAGAACAAGAAGAAAAGGAATGGATGTGACATGTACTTACTATTCACCAGATTCTAAACCAGACACTTTACATTTACTTAGTCTTTTCCGTAATCCTCTAAGGTAAGATATTATTATTCCTGTTTTTACAAATGAGGGAGTGGAGGCTCAGAAGATGATGTAATCACATCTTGTGATTGATGTGGCCAACTTTCAAACCCAGTTCTCCCCAGTTCCAGAGGTCCTGTTTCTTTCTTGGATCACGTTGTCTCCCAAGAAGAGAAACAGCTAAAATTAATTTGAGGTAAGATTAATCTAGCTGCAGTGAAGACACAGACAGATTGGAGGCGGGGGTCAGGGGACCTGCCATTGAAATAAACAAGACTGAGATGAATGTACAGGATGAGCCTGGACCATCTTTTCACCCCAGAAAGCACAGAAATGTCAGAATAGACGCAGGAGCCGAAGTCTGACTGGCAAAAGAGGAGATAACTCAGACTCCACAATTCCCTTGCTGACTGCAGTGGACTGACTGCAGTGGATTAGAGCACATCAGATGTGTTGGAATCCGAGCCGTTATTTTATTTTTTTTAATATTTATTTTGCCGTGTCAGGTCTTAGTTACGGGCGCGTGGATTCTAGTTGTGGCCCACAAGGTCAGTTGCCCCACAGCGTGTGGCATCTTAGTTCCCCAGCCAGGGACTGACCAGTGTCTCCTGCATTGCAAGGAGGATTCTTAACCGCTGGACCACCAGGGAAGTCCCAAAATCCAAGCCTTTATAATGATGCTAAAAACCAGACACTCTTTGGTAACTTTTGAAGAATGTTAGGAGAGCAATTCAACCTTTGGGAAACTGGTATAAGAAGGGAAAGAATCAAGTATTCATTCTGTCCTTCCTGCCCCCAATATGAAATTTCTCTCTTTTTTTAGAAGCATTCTTGCCAATCATTGAAGGAGTTACAGAATTAGAGCATCACTGTGTGACTACCTCTAAGAAATGGATGGATCTGGCATCCATGTCTATTAACATCTCAGAAGGAACTGACCAGACTTGCTGTACTTGCTGATGGAAGGTACCACTGCCTTTAAAGTTTTTGCCAAAAATAATCACTCAGTCTCTAGATCTAAATATCCTTTTACAGAGAAGTCAAGGGACAGAGGAACGTATCAAAGGACATCTTGAGGATGCAATCTGAAAAATCCAGATGTGGGATCACTGATTGGATATTTGATAATATTCAGAAACTGATATTTTTTAAAGAAACAGCCTTGTGGATGTGGGTTAAGAAAACTGATCTTTTAAAGATACTTTCTATAATAATTATCTATAATAATTGGGCTTCTTTGGTGGTACAGAGGTTAAAGCGTCTGCCTGCAGTGTGGGAGACCTGGGTTTGATCCCTGGGTTGGGAAGATCCACTAGAGAAGGAAATGGCCACCCACTCCAGTATTCTTGCCTGGAGAATCCCATGGACGGAGGAGCTTGGTGGGCAACAGTCCACGCGTCGCAAAGAGTTGGACACGACTGAGCGACTTCACTTCACTTCACTTCACTTCTATAATAATTACAGATGAAATGGTATGTTGTCTAGGGTGGAGGATGGGAAAAGCAAGCTGTATTGTGCATGAAACGCAACTAGCTGTGAGGTGAAAACTGCTGAATTTAGGTGATAGAGGTGCATTAATTTATCTTCTCCACTTTTGTAAATGTTTAAAAAGGTGTTTCAAGTAGGAAGGTAATGGTGAGTTCACGGCAGTTGGTATATGAACGGGGCAGTTTTAGACGGGAAAGGAATGGATCAGAGCTGGATCAAGACAGGAGGAGCAGGAGGCACCGGGGGCAGGTGGGGAGGCGGAGCCCTTGGCACCCCACCAGCGTACAGCCAGGAACGTGGCCTGGTGTGACCCGGGCTCTGGGGCCAGGCCCTGACTGCAGATGAACTCCTCTGCCTTGGGGAGCTGAGAAGTGTTCCCAGCCCAGCTGGAAGTACTGTCTGCCAGCTCATAATGAGCTGCTCAATGTTCCAGCCCTGAGGTCACCTCCTCCGTGAGTCTCCTGGATCCCCAGAGGCAGAATCGGTCCTGCCCTCCTCCAGGCGCCGCAGCTCCTCAGCCCTGATGGGCGTCTGACTTGCATTTCAGAGACTGTCCAGTCTGTGGTCCCTACTGCCTGTGTCCTCTGGGGCAGCGCCCAGAGCCCTCCACACAGGAGGCATTCAACACCTACACATTGGTTATGAAATGGACTGGCCCCTCGTTCCCCAGCAGACAAGGACACAGAAAGTGTGGGACTGGGTTGGGAGTCTGGGCCCAGAAGAAGGAAGGCCTTAGTTTCCTGTCAGGGAGCACACCCCCTTTTCCCCTGCCTGGCAGATTGTGAGAATCTGCTGGAGGAGAGATCCCTGAGTCACAGGTTGCCATGGTGATAGCTCACTCTTGCGCCCCCATCATGAGACATCACTGGGCTGGCCAAGGCCTTTGGGTTGTGAAACTTTGGTGTCCACATCCCTTTGTTGTTGTTGTTGAGTCGTTAAGTCACGTCCAACTCTTTGTGATTCCATGCGCTGTAGACCTTCAGGCTCCTCTGTCCAAGGGGTTTTCCAGGCAAGAGTACTGGAGTGGGTTGCCACTTTCTTCTCCAGGGGATCTTCCCAACTCAGGGACTGAACCTGTGTCTCCTGCACTGAAGGCAGGTTCTTTACCAGTGAGCCACCTGAGAAGCCCGTCCACATCCCTTTCCTCTTCTGAGATTTCTGGGACACTTACATAAGCAGGTCCTTGGGATTCTTAACAATTCCTTTGCAGGTTTCATGATGGATGGGAAGTGGGGAGAGAACTCAGATGGGTCACTGCATTGCTTGGAGTGACCCCAAAGTTTCTTCCCAGCTAAGAACAACAACAGGAAGCACAGATCAGGGATGAGGTAGAATTTGGTTGAGGAATCCTAATTCTCTTTCCTGACATCACTAGCCTGTAAGAAGTGATTTCCAGTCTGATGGACTAGGAAAGCCCTGGAGCCATGAATCCCTTTGTTTCCATTCAATTTAGTGAGAGTGGCTTTAATAGTACCGGGTCGAACCTGTTTACCTTTTCACCTTCTGGACACCGGGCACTTGACAACACATCTTATCTGTGGAGGTAACCAAACTGCTTTCGTCCTTTCCGGAACACTTGCTGGTCCCCACACGATTAGGGGGCTGCTCTTAGCTTTCTTTTGCATAGAACCCCCAACTCCCAGTCCTCTTCCTTGTTAGGTGTCACTTTCTGAAGATCAGATGATTTCTAAGCAAGTGAATGTGATTGGAGGGCGGCTAGGGCTCGACATCAGACCTTGGGGCAGTAAGGGGCACTCTCTGTTCTGTGGCCACTGGCGGAGGCGCCAGTGGAGTCCTGGCCCAGGGAATGCTGCAAGCCCAAAATGCTTTCTGTTTTTCCAGCAGCAGCAGACCAGTGTGGCTGAGCCCTGCACACATGGCTGATTACTAGGAATATCTTGGTTGACTTTTCTGTTCCCAGTTGTCCAGTTGCTATCACATTCTTCACTGTCCCTGGAGAGCGCATCCTACAGATCAACACAAGTCAGGCAGCTCCCAGCCAATGTCACTTCCCTGGCAGGCAGCCCGCAGCCTCTGAAGACCTCCTCTGGCTCTAGGAATCTCTCATGCTTCCTGCCTACTGGTGAGATTAGCTGTGGAACCTTCTAGAGCACTGGACATCGGTCACTAGGACGCACGGATGAATGTCTGTTCTGCCTATAACCACTGCCTCCTGGTGAATCCATTCTTCATGCTCCAGATCACTCAAGGTAGGAAGTTCTTCCAAAACTCTTAAAAACTTTGGGGCTATAGTCAGTGACCATTTCCTCCCTGCTTCTCTTCGGAAAGTAGGAGAGGGGCTGGTTTCCCTCCTTCACTTGCTTGTGGGCCATTAGCGGGAGGAGCCGTTCCATTATCTGAGCTCTAATGAGCCCAAGAACTGGAGAAGATGGGCCTATGGGGGTGATTCGATTTGAAATTCAACAGCCCAGTTATTCCAGGGGGCTTTATTCCTGACCCTGGGGCCCTGCAGAGTGGGGTGTCCTGCGCAGGCAGATCCGGTACCTACTGGGGTGTGGAGGGCATCCAGGCGGTGGCGGAGGAGAGGGACCCAGCCAGGGATGTCTGCCTGTTGTTTTCACCCATAACAACGGCCCTTAAAAGGATCTGGGCCCAGTTGTTGCACGCTCTGTGATTTGCAGCTGTAGGGGCTTAATCACACTTCTCCAGCTTTTATAGTTAATTTAAAATGTTTTAGAGAAGAAGTTTGGCTTGTCTGTGGGCAGCCAGATGGCCCATTTCCAGGGGGCAATGGGATGGTTCCTGTCTGCTAGTCCAGATACTGTACTGCCAAGGGGCATAGGTGGCAATTTGAGGAAAAATCTTACTCAAAAAAAAAAAAAAAAAAAGAGCAGGCCTGGTTTGTGGTCTCTCAGCAGATGTGTTGAGTATTCACTCATCAGCTCATTATTTATTAATTCATTCATTCAGTCCATGTCCATGATCTACACAGAGTGTCCCCCTATTTCCTATCCCTTGCATGCTTGTGCATGTGTGTGTACACACACCACACACACACACACACACCCTCGTACACCACACACGTGTGCACACACATGCACACACACATACCACGTGTGCACACACATACTCCCCACACCACACACGTGTGCACACGCATGCACACACACCCCACTTCGTTGAGATGCTTTGATTACAGGCTCTGACTGCTCTTTGTTTCCTGCTTCATTTCTGTTGAGATGGAAGAATTGTCCCCCCTCTTTCCCAAAGCCAGCATTTCCACCTGCCTTCTTGGGATCCAGTGTTTCTCCTCTACTGGCTCTTTTTAAAAAATTTATTGGAGGATAATTGCTTTACAATATTGCACTGGTTTCTGCCAAACATCAACACGAATCAGCCACAGGAATACACGTGGCCCCTCCCTCTTGAACCCGTCTCCCTTCTCCCGCCCTATGCCACCCCATCTAGCTCATCACAGAGCACTGGGTTGGGCTGACTGCATCACACAGCAAAGTTCCACCTACTGGCTCTTTTCCATCATGGGTCGAATGTGTTCAGAACTTTTCCCTTTGAAAACACTCCTTTAGGACCCCTAGTCTCCCGGCTGTGACTCCTTCTCTCCCCTCGAGTGCCCAGCCCAAACATTCCAATGTCGTCCCCCCACCTCTCCTTCCCATGGATGCCTGTCTGTCAGCCCTACACGCCCCTGAAACTGCCCTCACCCAGGGCACCGCTGGCCTCCAGAAATCCATCTGACTGCCACTCACTCCCCATCCTCTCATTTTCCAGAGCCTTCCTCTCCTGAGCTTCTGGGTGATCCCCTTGCATGGGAACCCCCAGCTTCTGCTCCAGAGCTGGGCTCTGGCCCATTTTTGTACCATGTGACCCCTCCCTGCAGTATTGGGCTGAGCTGGGTATGTAGGCCAATCAGATTCTCACTGCGGGGAGGTTGGACTTGGGCTTCGGAGATGGCCAGCTGGCTGCTGCATGCAGCTGGGTATGAGGACACACGTGTGTGATCCTGAGACCCTGTGTGTCTTTGTGTGCACTTCTCTGAGGGCTGAGAAGTGAGGGTGCTGGCTTGGAATTAGGTGGTGGGAGGAGTAGGGCGAGGAGCTGAAAGAGCCTGGGGGGTGCCCGGGGGCCTGGAGGTCGTCTAGACCCGTGCTCTAGAACTTTCCCAAGGCCCACTTGAGTGGATTTCCACAAATCACCCCTTTGTCTTGAAAGCACATCTCTCTGTTTCTCGTAACCTGACTGAACTGGTTTCTCTTACTGTGACTAAAGGCACTCTGAAGTCTTTCCTTCTGTCTTATTACTTTGCTTTTCTGTCTCTTGCCCAGGCCTCTCTCCCTCTCCTCCTGGTTCTCTCTTTTTCTTTCCTTTCCTTTCTTATCACTGAGCCAAAAGGGAGGGGGCTGCGTTGGGAACAGCAGGCTCCAGGCTGCCGCGGTCAGGGTCCTTCCTCTGAGATGCTGGGGTTCAGTTCTCCCAGGTTCAGTCATGGCGTGAGGGGCCTCTGGGCCCCTGTAAGTCACATTACCAAGTTTAGATCTGTTTCTTTGATCTAATAGACGTATTTTTCTTATGTTCTCAAGTTCAAAGCCACTACCCTAGTGATGGCATAGGCACTTGTTTTTGTATGTTTATATATATATATAAATATATATGGGGCTATTTTCATTTATACGTTTGTCTGTATGGCTTTTCCCCAACAAATCCTAAAAGAGATATTAGCTCCTGCAGAGGGGCCTATTGTCCTCATTGGTAGAAGCAACACAGCAGGCGTGTGTGTAGTTAGTTTATACACAGAATAGAATCACAGTAGTGCAATTTTAATGAACAGGGAGGAAATAAAAACCCTTTAAAACCCTTTGCTTGATCAAAATTTCAAGGCCCTGTACTTCCTATTTGCTAACCCTCCTGGAAGAAAAGTGCTCCAGTAATGACTGAAGCATGCTGAGTTTGGCCTCTCTTTACTGAAAATGTTGTTGTTGTTGTTGTTTAAAGTAGTTTAATTTGAGCATCAGCACCAGCCAGTCTCCTTTTAATTACAGCCTTCCCTTTCTGCTGCTAGCTGCACCACGCTCCAGAGGGTCATGGGGCGAAGTGGTGGTGGGGTACAAGCTGGGGAAGCCTTCTTTCTGGGAGGGTTTCAGTGGCTTTCATCTGGTTTATTTTTGCTTTCTTAGTAAATGTACACTAAGAACACAGGGTGAACAGCTGAGCTCCCAGAGCAGTGCTTGGTGTGAAAGCCTATTATTATTTATTTTCCCCCCATGGAAAAACTTCCTTTGAGTCTTTTCCTCTTGGTGTCCTGCCCTCCCTGTGTTCCGCTCACCTGCTAAGTTGTGAGAATCAAAGAGCATCACACAAACAGAGAAATCAGGGACCCGAGCAGGTGCTGGCGTTGGTGGTGGGCCGGTCAAGGAGCCATTGGATCTGTCTGCTGTCCCCAGGGATTTGTCTCATCCTCACGTTGGCTGCCTGCCTCTCCCCAGCCCTGTGTCCTCCTGGAGGCTGTCTTCAGGGCCCGTCCAGCATGGATGACTCACGGTCTGTCCACCGGTGCCAGATGTCAGCCGTCCCTCATCCTCAGGTCCTAGCATTTATGGGAACAGCCTCTTTGTATCCTGCACCAGCTTGGGAACAGAACTTGAAATGAACAAACCCCTGACCCAAGAACCGAAGTCAGCCAAGCAGGATCCCTAGGGAGGGAGATGAGGGGGTTTGTAGCAAACGACTTAAAGATCCATTTCAGATGTTCTGCTTCTCGAACATCCATTCTCGAGTGTCTTTCCATTTCCCTGTCCCCAGGAAGTGCTTGATATGGGTGACTATCCCCTCTTCTTTCATGAGAAGCAGAGCAGCCGTGCCCAGCCTCCACTCCCAGACTTGTAGAAAGCTCCGTACAGATCACGGTGAAGCAGAGGGCGACGGGGTTAACTAGAGCCACTTTCCTTAAAGGCCGTTCTGTGATCATTTCTGATGATCGTGTAACTTACCCTAAACGACTTACCAAAATATTTATTTCAGATAGATGTCTCTGCCTAAGAGAAATAATTGAATAATAATTTCTTTTTCACTGTTGAGTTTTTAAATGGTGGTTGTAAATGTGGTGTCATATTTAGTGTTCTTTACACTCCTTCCCTTTGGATTCCCATAGATGTCATACTATCCATTCACGCACTCAGAGAATCATGTTTAATAAACTCTCAGTGCCAAGTACTGACCTGGAAAGCTGGCCAGGGCAGGAGCTGGCACGGGGGAGAAGCATGGAAGAGGGAGGGGCCCTTTGAGGGCATGAGTGGTGCTGCCAGCGTACCTCTGGATACATATTCCACTTGCCTCTTGCCCCTTTCAGCGCCTTCCCCTTGCTTGCAAGGAAAAGCCACACCTCTTAGCCGGTGTGTGAGGACACCCACAGTTGGGCATTAAAGATACTTGCAAACCTTACCTACCACTTCTCCACACTTTAGGCAAGCTGGGTTTTCCTGTAACATGCTGTTCATTGGGTATTCTCTTTTTTTTCACTTTTAAGCATCTATGTATTTATTCTGTGTGTGTGGGGGGGGCTTTGTTGGTACACTGAGCTCTCTCTCGTTGTGGTGAGAGGGGGCCACTCTCTAGTTATGGTGCTCGGGTTTCTCACCACTATAGCTTCCGTTCTTGCAGAGCCGGGGCTCTAGGTGCGCAGGCTTCAGTAGCTACAGCTTGTGGGCTCAGTAACTGCAGGGCACAGGCTTAGGTGCTCCTCGGCATGTGGAAGCTTCCTGGACCAGGGATCGAGGCAGTGCCCGTCGCGTTGCAACGGATTCTTAAGCACTGAACCGCCAGGGAAGCCCTTGCCGGGTGTTCTTAAGGTGGGCCCTCACACTGTTGCTGTCTTAAGCGCTCTAGGTTTTTGTAGTATCTGAGGCCACACCCCGTTCCTTCAACCCCTTCTCACGCATGGAGGGCAGACCCTTTAAGCTGAGAGAGGCTAGTCTCCTGGGCTCTGCTCCCCGAGGCTTCTCCACCAGTGCGGTTGCCTTAGAATGCATGCAGCCCTGCTCCTCAGGCCCTTGGAGGTGGGGGTTGAATAGCTGGGATCAGAAGCCATAGTGCTGCTGGATATTGATTCAGCCATATTGCAGGGTAGGACATTAATACCTGGACTGGATGAGAATTTGTCCCAGTAACCTGGACCACACTGACAGATTTTCAGGGTGCAGCTTGAGTTCTCTTACCCTCAGGTCATGCCCGGAATTCGTGGCCCGTCACTACACACCTCACAGGGGCGTTCTGTCCTGAGCCAGTGTCAGAGGTCAAGCTCTGTTGTCTCCCTCAGCGGAACCTAGGTAAGATGCTGCTAGAGAAGGACCAGGGAGTTTCATCGTGGGACCTAACCTCTGGAATGGCCAGGTGGGTCTCCCCTGCTCTGATCTACACCTGTATCACTTCCGGCTGTGCCAGCCAGGGGGCTGTGCACGGGAGCTGTGGGAGCTCTGAGCCTCCCCGGGGCCTGGTCCAGCTTGTTCTGACCTGTGACCTACAAGTTCTCCAACACCAAATACATTTCAGAGACACTAAGCAGCTCATCTTTAAACCCCCCTATCCATATGGATTAAAAAATAACAGTTCTGACAAATCTAGACAGCATATTAAAAAGCAGAGATATCACTTTGCTGACAAAGGTCCATAGTCAAAGCTATAGTTTTTCCATTAGTCATGTACAGATGTGAAAGTTGGATCATTAAGAAGGCTGAATGCCAAGGAACTGATGCTTTCAAACTGGTGTTGGAGAAGACTCTTGAGAGTCCATTGGACTGCAAGGAGATCAAACCAGTCAATCTTAAATCAACCTTGAATATTCATTGGAAGGACTGATGCTGAAGCTTCAATACTTTGGCTACCTGATGCGAAGAGCCAACTCATTGGAAAAGACCCTAATGCTGGGAAAAATTA
Organism: Madoqua kirkii; assembly: GCA_006408675.1. NCBI lineage: Eukaryota > Metazoa > Chordata > Mammalia > Artiodactyla > Bovidae > Madoqua > Madoqua kirkii. Next base: position 19,724 of record SJYC01033486.1, on the reverse strand, counting down.
AAGGTAAGAAGAGAAGAGGGTGACAGAGGATGAGATGGTTGGATGGCATCATCGACTCAATGGACGTTAATTAGTTTGAGCAAACTCCAGGAAATAGTGAAGGACAGGGAAGCCCGGTATGCTGCAGTTCATGGGGTCACCAAGAGTCAGACACAACCAAGCAGTTGAACAACACCAATCCACATGGGAACCGAAATTTGGAGGGTGGAACCATGAGCTAGACCTGATTCGCCCTCTGTCCTGGTGGTGGGTTTGGAATATCCCATTTCCACCCTTTCAGGGGCAGCTGCTAACCTCTCTCCCTGTGACATTTCTCTTTTAGTCTCTAAGACCTGAGCTTGCAGCCTTATTTTCTTTCTTTAAAATTCCTACAGCCTCGCCTTTCTCTTCCCCACCCAGACTAATCATGAAGGTTCTAGAAGATCCTCAGGTACTTTACGAAGCCTGAGGTTTTTTTTTGAGGCTATGAATGTCTCCAGCAGATGCTTGGCTGAGCCACGCTGAGGCTGTGGGTGAACCTTCCCTGCTTTGCTACACTTTCCACTGCCTTGTCCATGGAATTCCCCAAATTCACCTCCTGCTCAGGGTCTTTTTACCTGCTTTCTGCCAGGAGTTAAGAAATTTAGCTTGGGTTTTCCCATGACTCTTTCCTTCAACACACCTGCCTCCCCTTTCTGGAGGATGTCTTTCAGGAGAATGGTGCTTACTCCCACCTCCTGAACTGGTTCCAGAACCACGGGTCTAACTACCCATTCCAGGTGCTTCTCACTCTGCGAGGCTGTTCCCATTGCCATTACCCCATCTCCACACCCCCTACCCCAGCACTGGAACAGCTCTGCAACTTGGCACTTCCACTCTGACTCTGTGGGACCCCATATGGCATTGAGGTGCAGAGGGACCACGCAGTGGTCTGGAGATCCAAGATGCCAGCCTCCCCCACTTTTCTCCTTGTCTTTCCAGCCAGGATGTGAGGCAGACTAGGTAGGAGAGGCCCTGAAGGACCCACTGTCTTATGTCTTTTAACCTCTGAAAGTGGCTCATAGCCCACAATAAAGATATTATTCTTGCCTGGGTTGACTGGAGCTGAGGGTTAGGGCTTTCTCTATACCCTTAACTGAGGCCCCAACTTGTCCACCATCCCATTTAGAGCCAACAAGTATGAACTCAGGAGATGCCACGGATGTTCAGGTTCATCACAAGATGTGTGTAAGAAATTTAAACTTAGAAGGAAACTCAGGCATGTTATGCTCCTTCCCACCCCACCCCTGGGCTCCCTCCAGGAGTTGGCTCAGACCTTTGGGATGACCCTAAGTGGATGTCCCTCAGGCCAGCATGAAGCATCCCCTCTTGCTTTACTAGCTGTTTCTTTTCTTCCTGCACCAGTTTTTCTGCCTGTTTACCTCTTCCTTCTTTCCTCAAGACCCCTCCCCTTCTTCTCCACCCCCACCCCCAGCCTCCACCAGAATCTGAGAAGTTTCCTCTACTGCTTTGCGAGCTTTCGCCGCCTCTGAATATAGTCGTGAACCAGTCATGCCATCTGTTCTGCTGCTTCGTGGAATGAAAGAGGCATTGGCCATTGGTGACTGACTCGGTCTCCAGCTCTGCCCGCTCCCCAGAGCTCAGGGGAGGGGCTGGAAGTGCCAGCCCTCCAGGCACTTCAGTCATATAACAAGGACACTTTTTCAGTCTCCTCCCCTAGGTAATGCCAAGGGCTGGGGAGCTCTGTGTTGGGATCAGGGACAAAGGACAAAGTTATGTCTCCTTTTGTAAATTGCAGCATCACAATCCTTCACGGTGGGAAGCCTAGTGTCCAGCGTTCCGCTTCCCCATCCATGCAGGGTTGAGACCACATGTTACACGAGCCCCTTGGTGCCCACCGCCCCCGGACCCCTGTGTTGTCTCTGACGGCCCGAGCTCGGGCAGGCAGGAGAGGAAGCCTCTGTGCTTGCAGGCCCAGCTCCCGGAGCTGCCAGCACCCGCAGGCCCCAACTTGTCCACCATCCCATTTAGAGCCAACAAGTATGAACTCAGGAGATGCCACGGATGTTCAGGTTCATCACAAGATGTGTGTAAGAAATTTAAACTTAGAAGGAAACTCAGGCATGTTATGCTCCTTCCCACCCCACCCCTGGGCTCCCTCCAGGAGTTGGCTCAGACCTTTGGGATGACCCTAAGTGGATGTCCCTCAGGCCAGCATGAAGCATCCCCTCTTGCTTTACTAGCTGTTTCTTTTCTTCCTGCACCAGTTTTTCTGCCTGTTTACCTCTTCCTTCTTTCCTCAAGACCCCTCCCCTTCTTCTCCACCCCCACCCCCAGCCTCCACCAGAATCTGAGAAGTTTCCTCTACTGCTTTGCGAGCTTTCGCCGCCTCTGAATATAGTCGTGAACCAGTCATGCCATCTGTTCTGCTGCTTCGTGGAATGAAAGAGGCATTGGCCATTGGTGACTGACTCGGTCTCCAGCTCTGCCCGCTCCCCAGAGCTCAGGGGAGGGGCTGGAAGTGCCAGCCCTCCAGGCACTTCAGTCATATAACAAGGACACTTTTTCAGTCTCCTCCCCTAGGTAATGCCAAGGGCTGGGGAGCTCTGTGTTGGGATCAGGGACAAAGGACAAAGTTATGTCTCCTTTTGTAAATTGCAGCATCACAATCCTTCACGGTGGGAAGCCTAGTGTCCAGCGTTCCGCTTCCCCATCCATGCAGGGTTGAGACCACATGTTACACGAGCCCCTTGGTGCCCACCGCCCCCGGACCCCTGTGTTGTCTCTGACGGCCCGAGCTCGGGCAGGCAGGAGAGGAAGCCTCTGTGCTTGCAGGCCCAGCTCCCGGAGCTGCCAGCACCCGCCGGCACTACTTGCCCAGCCATTCCCGTGCTCTGTGAGCCAGAATGGAGCCAGCCAGGGAATGAGCCCAGGGCCGGACGGGATCCAGATCCTGGAAGTGGGGAGAGGAGCAGCGGCCAGCGCCTGGCATGGGGGAATAGCAGCTCCGCCAGCCCGGCTCCACGAGGAGCGTGCGGACGGCCCTGCTCCCGGTGGTGACAGATAAAGAGGCTGAGCCAGGGACCCTCTCTGCAGCGGTTAGCAGGCTAAGTGGTGAGAGTGGCCGTTCCAATTGTGTGGCCAGGGCACCGGGCCATCTAGGGCTCGAGCTCCAGAGGTGGCCAGCAGTGTGGTTCCTGCAAAAAGGATGAGCAGTTGGCAGTTTGAGTTGAAAAGCTGGCTTTTGAAGGGTGATTTCTTGGCTCCTCTAATTAACGAGAAACAGAGATTTCAGGTTGGCAAACAGGGCTCCCTCTGGCCACATGCATGTTTTTGCACTCTCTTGCTTTTCATGCCTTTATGTCTTTTAAAAAGACTGAAAAGAATAATAATAATAAGCTTTTGGCGGGGCGGGGCGGAGGGGCTCCAATTTTCAGGTTTGACAGGAATGTGCAGGGCTGAACAAAGAGCTCCAAGAATCCCTGCCTCAAGCCTTGTCTTTGGAAAGTGCTGAGCCAGACCCTCTGTGCCTGGGCTCAGATGGAACCACCCTTCTGCTCAGGCTGGGTCTTCTCAGTGTCTTAGAAGTCTGGAGGAGTCCCCAGTTCCCCCTGGGGACACTCCAAATGCCCCAGCCCTGGTGACCAGATCCTCCGTGGTAGTTTTTTTTCCCTCTTTCAGGCCAAAATAAGCCCAGCTTCCAAACAGACACTTCCCAGAAGGTCTGTGATGTTCTTGTCCTCTCATCCTTTATGGGCTGGTGGGGGCCCTGGGTGGCTGTCAGATTCCTCACTTATAAAATCAGGAGCACCTCTAGAGTCAGTGGGTCCCTACGCCCATCCACTCGGCCCGTGTTCCCAGTCCTGCGGGTAATTCGACAGTTGAGAACCACCATTCCTGTAACTTCCAGGGTCCCCTCCAGCTACAGAGTTCTGTTTCTATAATTTATTGAGTGTCTGCAGTTGTTCCAGAGTCAAGTTAATTTGATACATGAGCTGCCCTTGAATTAAAACCAAGTCAGAGGGGGATCTGGCTCAGGCAGCCTGGGGCGTGGGACTGGGGGTTCCTTGTTTTCATCCTGGTCCTGAGCTAGTCGCTCTCTGTGAAAACAGAGACCTGTTTCCCTTTCTCACTCCATTTCCTCGTCTTTCAAGTAATGTATCACTGCCTCAGCACAACCTGGTGGAACAGCTAGCCGCATAGCCACCTCTGATGTATCCAGCCAGCAAGTTGGGGGCTGCACCCCTCCACAGAGCCTTCCTCCTCTCTCCATTTCTTTAACTCCTCATGGTACAATTATTTTGGGTTAAAATGAATATAAATGCTGCATGAATTTAATAAAAAAAATCAATCTGTGACACCCCCTGAAGAAACTGAAGTCCCTCTGGACCGTCACTAAGCTAGTACCTTTATTTCATCTCCAGTGGATCTTCCCAACCCAGGGATGGAACCTGAGTCTTCTGCATTACAGGCGGAGTCTTTGCTGCTGAGCCACTGGGGAAGTCCACTGTCCCTTTATTTCCATCTGAAAAGGCAGGGCTCTTGGCCACATGCTGCCACCCGGGGCGGAAGCCAGTATTTCATGTGTTGGCAGAAGTGGCACCAAGGTTTCGGGGTCTCACAGACTCTGTCACTTCTCAGCCATGTGACTCTGGGAAGAAAATGAAATGGTGGAATTTGCAAAGGTTCTGTGGGAAGATGAAATCCTAGAAGTCTAAGAAGCCTCTTTCCCCTCCCTCGGGAAAGCTCGAGAAGTGGTGTCTGGCTTCCTCGAGAGACTGTTCGGCTTCTTAAAACCAGAACCCAAAGCGAGAGATGCTGCTCGGGGACCTGGCTTCCTGTGGGGGCTCCCTGCTGGCTGTTCTCGGCTGCTCAGGCCGCCCTCACACCCTCGCCGGCATCCCAAGGGTGTTCTCCAGGCTGCAGCCACTTGTGATTCTTCCTGCTCACCCTTCCTGCTCACCAGGCTCATCTTTGAAGTGAACCCTGGGAATGCAGACGAAGAGCTGAGATGCTTAACTGATGCCTACCACTAGATCCAGGTCTTTTTATTCACCAACCCTGCTCATCTCTTTTGTCCTCGAGAGCTCATTCAAGGGGAGACTTGGGGCCCAATTTCCTTCTTCTTCTGCATGGTCGTTGTGGGCTGTTGTTCTCTGTCCATTTCCTCATCAGCGTATCTGCCTCTGCCTTGGGACCTGTGCCTTCTATTTCTCTGCAATTCTGTGCTTTCTGCATGGCAACCAGGTGACTGACCCCTCTTTAAAGCTCAAAGCACTGTTGCGTAAAGCTTTTTCTGAAAAACAGCACCCTGCCCATATTCAAGTTCCATGGTCGTCCGAACCAAGGGGAACCTTTGAAGTTGCCCTCTCCTTGCCACCAGCCTCTACAAAGAAACAGACCTGCTGATTACAGCCTTTCCCCGGAGTCTGCCCTACTTAGCTAGCCAAGGACATCCAGCTCTGAGCCTGCCTCTCTGTGGCCTCTGCCTCTCAGCCGTCAGGGTTTATATGGTATTCAGAGTTTGGACTGTTAGCTAGTCACCCCTTTTCAATCACCGGCCTGGGAATGAAGGCAACAGAGGTGGTCAGTGTCCAGCCACTTCCCCAGCTGTAGACACCATCCTGGGGAAGCCCTCTGTTTTAGCTGCAGCACTGCAGAGGGGGACAAGCAAGGACACCAGTGGCTGCCCCTCGGTCCATTTCTTGAAGCCTCAGTTTCCTTATTGAGTGTGGGGACGAGAAGCATAGTCAATCAGGTAACGAGGTAAATGTCTAGCCTTGTGTCCACGTGTGGTGGGTGGAGTGGATTGAACAGTGAGCCCCACAAGGCCATGTCCGTCCAGAATCTCAGAATGTGACCTCCTTTGGAAATAGGGTCTCTGCAGGTACAGTGAAGGTAAGGATGGAGATGAGATGAGCCTGGATTAGGGTGGGTCTGGAGTTCACCAAGAGCATCTGTATAGGAGAGAAGGAGACAGGGACAGAGAGAAGGCAGCAGTGTGAAGACAGAGGCAGAGATAGGAGTGGTGTGGCCACGAGCCAAGGAATGCCAGGAGGCCAGAAGGTGTCTTCCCCAGAGAGCATGGTTCTGCTGACACCTTGACTTTTGGCCTCTGGCCTCCAGACTGTGAAAGAAAAATTTCTGTTGTTTCAGGTTTGTAGTGATTTGTTAGGGCAGCAGCAAGGAACTAACACAGTGTGCTCTCTTTTTTTTGGTCACACTGGGTCTTCATTGCAGCTGGCAGGCTGTTTGCTGCTCCACACAGGCTCTCTCTAGTTGTGGTGCGTGGGCTTCTCATTGCCATGGATTCTCACTGCAAAACTGGAGCTTCTGTGGTTGTGGCCTGTGGACTCTAGAGCTCGAGTTCAGTGGTTGTGGTACGTGGACTTAATTGCTCCGTGAAATGTGAAATCTTCTCAAACCAAGGATGGAACCCATTTTCACAGTGGCAGGCAGATTCTTATCCACTCTGCCACCAGGAAGTCCCATAGTGTATTCTTGATAAGGGATGGTTATTACCGTCTTTCTTTTAAGGAGAAGAGTGAGACCATTTGGAGGCTTGCTGGCAAAGGAGGACAGAAGGGCAGTCGGAGGAGGATGCCCCTGGAGCTGGAGGGGCAGGGCCTTGCAGAGCAGGTCAAGGTGCGTGGGTAGAGGCTCTGGGTGTTGACGCTCTGAGGAGCTGACGTGCCCCTTCCCATCTTTCCTGCTCCCATCTGTGCTGACATGCTCCCCAGGGGTGGCGAGGGGACACAGAATGCATTCCATAGCCTCAGAAAGCCAGTGGACATCCCAGAGCCCCTGGCCTCCTGAGCCAGGACTGGACAATGCTCAGAGGTGGTGTGACTAAGCCTGGACCTGTGGTCTCCTCGGTGAGGGCTGAGCAGCCGGCTGGGGATGGAGGACTGATGGGAGAGGGATGCACACAGGTGCCCAACAGCAGAAGCTGGCGGAGGTCCCAGTTCTGTTTGCTCAGTCATGAGGAGATGGAATGTAGGCGCCTGGTATCCTGGGTGTATTTAACCTTTGCAAGCTTCTGACCACAGACGTGCAGCAGCACCTACCTGATGGGCATCTGCGGCACCCCGGGAAACAGAGCCTGCTGCCTGCGGATCATCTCACTCTGTGGAGCCTGGACTCCTGAGTCTGGCTGTTCTGGCAAGAAGTGAGGTGTGCTCCCACTTCTCATACCATGGGGGCAGTTACAGCAGCTCACTCATGTTGCATTAACAGAGCTCAGAAGGGTGGCCCACCTGCTCCCTCCATCATCATGAATTTGGTTCGCAAACCATGGACCACCTTGCAAGAGAGGAGACTGCAAGGACTAGGTCTCCAGCCCCACTGGAGAGCTGCCTGCTGTAGCTCCCACGCCCACCAGGGAGAGAGACCTGGGCCTTCTCTGTCCGGGGGTTGGGGGTGGGGGGGGCGCCTGCTCTGACCTCGACCTTCCTCCTCAGGGATGCAGCTCCCAGCACAGCCTCCCATGAAGTGGGAGGAGCAAGGCGTGGGATGCGGCTGGAGCCAGGGCATCGCCAGACCTCCTAGTGGTCCAGGCTGGAGCTTTGCATGTTTTCCGGAAGGCAGCGGTAAGCCAGGGGGTGCTGGGCTGGAAGGAAGGGTTTCAGCTTCCTCTTTGTAAAATGGTCGTTTAAGGGAGAAGAGATGAACATGGGGACGGTGGAGGCAGGGGTGTGGGTGAGGATGGAGCAGAGAGCTGTTCTGAGAGGTGAACTCGGACCAGAGTCTACATGCACAGAAGGTGCGGCAAGGGGGAAAATTTTCCCATACAGACCCTGCGCACTCCCGGATAAACCAGGCCCAGCACGCAGTGGGCATTAAAGAAAGATTTGCTTGGTCCCTCCTCCTAGCGCCCACCCAGCACTTTACCTGCACCCAGTCCTGCATTTCCCTCCCCTCCCGCTCCACGGCTGGATCTGCAGCTCCATCAACCAGGCTCTCTGACTTTTTTTTTTAAATACTGCAGATGTCACTGATGGGCCACCCCAGAACTGCGACTCTGTAACTCCACGGAATGTGTAATTATAGCAACACAAGCATCAAATTACCAAGGACAAGTAGCTGCAAAGTAATTACATGATTCTTTGTTACTGGGAGGGTTTGGGGATTTCTCCCCTTTTAAGCTTTAAAAGCACCCTTTGAATGGGTGGGTGGGGAAGCAGGTGGCAGGTGGGCCTGAGGATAAGAGAGACAAATGAGTGAGTTCCATTCGCTCCTCCTCAAGCTGAGAGGGGCCACTGGGTAGAAGGGTCAAGGAGATGAGGGAGCAGCAGGGGGTGGGTGGTTATTCCTAGGTGGCTCCAGAACCACCATGAAGTGATGGTCCTCCACAATATATCCTCAGCATGCTCCCTCAGCCCCTCTCTGCCACCCATCACACATTTCTCATGGACCAGCCTGGACTCCTGAGTCTGGCTGTTCTGGCAAGAAGTGAGGTGTGCTCCCACTTCTCATACCATGGGGGCAGTTACAGCAGCTCACTCATGTTGCATTAACAGAGCTCAGAAGGGTGGCCCACCTGCTCCCTCCATCATCATGAATTTGGTTCGCAAACCATGGACCACCTTGCAAGAGAGGAGACTGCAAGGACTAGGTCTCCAGCCCCACTGGAGAGCTGCCTGCTGTAGCTCCCACGCCCACCAGGGAGAGAGACCTGGGCCTTCTCTGTCCGGGGGTTGGGGGTGGGGGGGGCGCCTGCTCTGACCTCGACCTTCCTCCTCAGGGATGCAGCTCCCAGCACAGCCTCCCATGAAGTGGGAGGAGCAAGGCGTGGGATGCGGCTGGAGCCAGGGCATCGCCAGACCTCCTAGTGGTCCAGGCTGGAGCTTTGCATGTTTTCCGGAAGGCAGCGGTAAGCCAGGGGGTGCTGGGCTGGAAGGAAGGGTTTCAGCTTCCTCTTTGTAAAATGGTCGTTTAAGGGAGAAGAGATGAACATGGGGACGGTGGAGGCAGGGGTGTGGGTGAGGATGGAGCAGAGAGCTGTTCTGAGAGGTGAACTCGGACCAGAGTCTACATGCACAGAAGTGCGGCAAGGGGGAAAATTTTCCCATACAGACCCTGCGCACTCCCGGATAAACCAGGCCCAGCACGCAGTGGGCATTAAAGAAAGATTTGCTTGGTCCCTCCTCCTAGCGCCCACCCAGCACTTTACCTGCACCCAGTCCTGCATTTCCCTCCCCTCCCGCTCCACGGCTGGATCTGCAGCTCCATCAACCAGGCTCTCTGACTTTTTTTTTTAAATACTGCAGATGTCACTGATGGGCCACCCCAGAACTGCGACTCTGTAACTCCACGGAATGTGTAATTATAGCAACACAAGCATCAAATTACCAAGGACAAGTAGCTGCAAAGTAATTACATGATTCTTTGTTACTGGGAGGGTTTGGGGATTTCTCCCCTTTTAAGCTTTAAAAGCACCCTTTGAATGGGTGGGTGGGGAAGCAGGTGGCAGGTGGGCCTGAGGATAAGAGAGACAAATGAGTGAGTTCCATTCGCTCCTCCTCAAGCTGAGAGGGGCCACTGGGTAGAAGGGTCAAGGAGATGAGGGAGCAGCAGGGGGTGGGTGGTTATTCCTAGGTGGCTCCAGAACCACCATGAAGTGATGGTCCTCCACAATATATCCTCAGCATGCTCCCTCAGCCCCTCTCTGCCACCCATCACACATTTCTCATGGACCCTTCAGCCCCTGCAAAAACCACAGGCTGCCACCAGAAGGGGACCTCAGTCTTGGTATGCCTCCTGAGCAGCAGATGGGAGGCTGAGCAGCCCTGGCTCCGACCAGCACCCCAGTGGCCTTGAGGGTGGGGAGGGGTGGTTCTGAGTGCAGCCCTCCCGACCTGCATCTCCTGTCCACTGGTGCCCGATGGTTGTTTGCAGTGTAATCGTCCCTCCCTTGCTCCTCGGCCCCCGCAGCTGCTTGGCTGCCAGGGACAGCCCCAGTGTGGCCCCCAGGCTGCCACCTGCATCTGCCCAGCTCAGGCCTCGGGGGCTGGTGACTGGAATGGCTGAAGGACTAGACTGAAGTGGGACTTGGCACTAGAGGCAGACGCCAGGTAGGAGAGGGACGTGTGGTCCCTGTTGTTCTCCAGTGGGTGCCAGGCTGCCCACGGCGACCTGGAGGCAGGTCCGCCTCTGAGACGCTGTGCAGGGGCCCGTCCTGTGAGCCCTGTGCTGCTCTGCCAGGCCCTCGTGCTGACTTTAAGGTGAATCGTCTGTCCCCTTGCCTCTCATCCCCTGTGTGCACAGTTGCTAATCTGCACTTACTTGACCTAATGCCTCAGAAAGGTTTGGTCAGCTCTGGGCACAAGTATGCGCGTGGATCCTGTCTCTACCACTGGACACCCCCGCAGTGCCCTCACCACCATGGGACCCCACACAGCCTGCTGGTGCTCTTCTCACGGGACACTGTGTCTTGTGGAAGTCCTCAGACGTGCAGAGCAGCCACTCTCACACCCATTATGGTTTAGATTACAGAGCAATTATCCCGCTGAGCAGCTGTGCAATTCACAGGTCACATCCACTCACCCTGCTAATGGCATTGGCAGACCCACGGTGAGCAGAACCCGGAAAGCCAGAAGCTGATGTCCTTGAACCCTTAGTGTGGTGGGGAAGTGAAGGGGACTCTTGATTCAGACTGCCAGGTCTGTGGAGTGGGATGTAGGGCTGCGGTCCCTGGGGGAGCATGGGAATCAGGCTGCATGGGCAAGGGCGTTTTGGCTGGGTTTGGGATGTCATGCAGCCAGCTCTTTGAATGGCCCAGTAACTTATTTGATCGAGGTGCAAGAATTCCATTTCTAGGTCTCCAGGGGGCAGGTGCCCAGCAGAGAAAGGCCGCCAACATAGTAGTCCTGCTGGACCCCCATCCACGCCACCATCTGTCTGTCTCTGTGATGGGAGATCGACGGAAATATTTGGAATTGTAGAGTCAAAGACATGTAGAGTCATGTAGAGGATGGTCGTTTACTCATCTGCTCAGGTTCAGCGAAGTCTAGAATTTAATTACTCAAAGGGAAGGGAGCAAACTAATTATACTTTTTAGCTACTTTCTCCACAGAAGCAGAGAAAGAACAAAAGCCCCTTTTCACCCCAGCGCAAGCCTGGTCTCCCGCAAACCCAGGAACAGCCTTTGGTAACAGGCAGTGTATGTACTTCTTTTAGTTATAGACTCCCAGGGACGGGGGAGCCTGGTGGGCTGCCGTCTATGGGGTCACACAGAGTCGGACACAACTGAAGTGACTTAGCAGCAGCAGCAGATAGGTCATGCACACCTATGATTTTTAAAATCACTCAAATGGGCCCATCTTGGTCTGTTAATTTGTTTGTTTTCCTTGACAATCTGCGGTGGAAGCCTTTCCGTGTCCCTATGTACGTGTGTGCTCACGTCACCTTGTTATCCATCGTGTAGTGTTCCATAGTGGGATGGCTCATCATTTATGTCACAGCTCCCATAGCAACTGTTCCCATTTTGTGATATCACCGGTGATCCTCCAGTGTCTGGGAATGCATTTTCCTGTAGGTTATAGATTATGAATAGGAATGAAATATAAACATATATCTGATGAATAGCCTAAACAAGATTCTTTCCTCCTTCCTTCCTGTTTTGTTTCTTGCTTCTTTCCTTTTCTTAAACGTAACAGGAAGCTGGAGGGAGGTGGTCCAGGGCTGCTCAAGGATGTTTCCTGTTTCCTGGGTCTGCCATCCTCCTGTGTGGCTTTGGTCCTCTTAGTGAAAGCTCCATTATCTTCTGTATTTCAACAAGGTAGGAGGAAGAGTGAAAGTGAAGGGCAAGAGCCAAGGGCTTTCTGCCACTGAGAACTTGCGTGTATGTGTATGTGTGTGTGTGTGTGTGTGTGTGTGTGTTGTGGGAGTGGGTATGGAAGGCAACCTTTCCATAGGAGTGCACCACTATGTAGATGGCCAGACTGTGTCACGTGGCCAATCTGAGCCTTAAAGATGGCTGAAAAGAGATTTATTTTATAGGCTTAGTTGTTGAGGAAGGCAATGGAGGAGGTGTTTGAAACTGTGATTTGTCCTCAGAGTTCCTCTGCCCCAGGATATGTGTGAAGAGAGCTGTAGGAGACATTCCTTAGACTGGGCTTTGTTTCATTTCGAGCTGTTTGACCTGCTATTCAGGGTCTAAAGTCTAACCTTCTTTCCTTCACTGTCCCTCTGGCTCAGTTTCCTTATTTCTGAGCACTGAAGAATCACATGCTCTGTGCACCCTGCCTTGGACCCCGCCATCTGGGGAGGCCTGGCCACCTCTTTCCAGATCGCCCCTCCTCCGAGGTTTAGTTGCATCTGGTGTCTTCTCGGAAGCATTCTCTGGCCTGCTCAGCCGGGCAAAGCCTTCTTCTCCCCACACTGGAGAGTCTGCTTTGCCCTCAGTTCCTCTCCCCATCTTTCCTAGAATTATTCCCAGGGGTCTCTTTGCCCCGAAACTAAGGAGGGAAAAAATAAATCCGCAGAGAGAAGGCCATGGCCTCAAGCTAGATTCAGAGGCAAGGCCTGCCACGTGGACTCAGGTACGGTCTATATTCAGTTAAGGCCTTGTGGATTTGTGCTGCAATTCCGGAGCTTGGTGGCTGCAGGGAGAAAGTGAGGAAGCGATTTTGCGGAGTCTGGAGGGTCTCTGGGGCCAAGGTGGGCACCGGGGTCCTCTTGGAGTCGATGTTGGAGGGCCTGGGGGGAGCTGCAGGTGGAGAATCAGGTCAAGAAATCACCCACCCGGGCCTTTGGGTTCCAGCACCCGTGGAGTGACACGTGGAGGTCTGTGAGCAGCAGTGACCTTGGCACAAACATGAGAACCTTTGGCGCTGCTGGTGCTGAAGGCTGAGAGGTGGCAGCTGGCCATGGTGGCTGGAGGATGGCCCTGGTGAGCCCTCTCAAGGGGTCCTGGGGATGGGCAAGGTGGGGGGCTGGGCAAGGTGGGGGGCTGGAGTTGCAGAGGCCTTTATAGCAGGTGGGGCAGAGCCAAGATGTGGTGCTGTATAACCAGTATGTTGATGCCTACCTTAAAGTGGGGAGCCTCAGATTACTTATGCTGAGGCTGTCTTCAGGTCTGGGTGACAGTCCCACGAAGCCAGGCTCTGTCCAGTTCCTGCTCACACAAGCTGCCTGCTCTCAGAGTGGGTCCCCTTCTGTTTGGCAGCTGTGCTTTGCTGCAAGGTGACTTTGGAGAGGACTCCAGGAAGCAGTGTTGTCTGGATGCTGATCATAGATGTGCCTCCAGGTTCTTCCAGGTAACATTACTGTATTTTCTTGGCAGTGGAATTTTAAAGTTTCTGCCTTGTGCATGTGAGCTCAGTTGTATCTGACTCTTTGAGACCCCATGGACTGTGTAGTAGCCCACCAGGCCTCTCTGACCTTGGGATTTCCCAGGCAAGAGAACTGGAGTGGGTTGCCATTTCCTCCTCCCAGGGATCTTCCCGACCCAGAGATCAAACCTGCCTCTCCCTATGTCTCCTGCATTGGCAGCTGATTCTTTACTGTCTGAACCCTTCTGCCTTGTATCAGATTCCAAGTTATCTTCTAAGGAGAGTTGACCTTCTTAATTTTTCTTCCCTTCTGCCTCAGCCTAGCTGACTTCCCTCTGCAGATATTCATTAAGCTCACAGTCATTGACAGAACTGTCTCAAACTGGCTTCCTCATGTACAAGGTGGCCATGTTGAATGAATTACTTGCCTTCACTGTCCATGGTTGGTTTATCTATTAAGAGGAGGATGATAGTCATATCTTGTTTCATGTTGGCAGGATGAAGTGGCTTTCCTACAGGTTGTGAACCAGTGAAGTGAAATTGCTCAGTCATGTCTGACTCTTTGTGACTCCATGGACTGTAACCTACCAGGCTCCTCTATCCATGGAATTTTCCAGGCAAGAGTACTGGAGTGGGTTGCCATTTCCTTCTCCAGGGGATGGTCTCCCACACTGCAGGCAGACGCTTTACCCTCTGAGCCACCAAGTACTTAGAATCTGTGATTGGCACCTCGTAAGAGCTAAACAACAGCAATGGTCGCTATTATTATTGCACGTGACAGTAATGGTGGTCGGAGCTCAGTGGACAAAATTGACATGGTTCCTGTCTTCACAGAGCTCACAGCCCAGTGCTTTAAGGCGCATGCTCAGCCCAGGACCCCTGCTGATTGCGATGATACAAGACTCTTGCTTCACTGGGTGCATCAAATAGGCCAGGCCTGGGAAGGATAATGTGATCTGACCATTGCATTTCTTGCACTTACAGGAACACTGAAAGCTTTTCTGCCCATCTTGTCTCCCTTTCTCCTGCCTTTGAATCTACTGTTTCTTCTACCTAAAAAATAGATAGTAGCACACATTCGTGTAGCTGTGACCACGTTGTTCTGACTTATATACATCAACGTGTTTAAGTCTCATGTCAGCCCTACGGGGTAAGTGCTGTTGTTCTCCTGAGCCACAGAGAGGTCAGATAACTTGCCCAGGGTCACAAAGTAGTGAAATGGCAGACAAAGTAGGATTTGATTCCAGAAAGTTTCTTAAACCCCAGGCTGTGCAGAACACTAGGCTCCTGCCCCCATCTCAGCACTGGGTCCTTTCCTGTCACTCAAGCATATTTCTTCAGAAAACCTTCTCTAACTATCAAATCTAAACCAGCATAATCTCTCATGTTATCATATTTCTGTTTCTTTAATGTGTTAAAAAAATATATTTTTTAAACATCCCTACATATTTGTGGATCCATATACATTGTATGGTATTTTTTTACAAGTTTTAAAATTTTATGTAAATAATGTCATACATATATATCATTCTGCAACTTGGGTTTTTGCTCAATAATGTTTCTGAAATTTGTAAACATTGAAGATATGGTTCTAGGTCATTTATTTGAATTAACAGAAGTGTAATCCATTTTATGACTACATACCTATAATTCACCTACTCTTTTTGATGGCCGTTTAGGTTGTTTCTGATGTTTTTCTGCTATAAACAATATTGGAATGAACAGTCTCGGGCATGTATCCTTGGAGACATGGAAGAAAGCATCTACATAAAAAATTCTGTACTTGGAAGGGTCATGGGTCTTGAAAATATTAAACTTTACTAGATGTTGCCACGTTTCTATCTGAGGGAGATGCTAGTAGTTCATTTCTCCAACAGCAATTTATGAGACTTTCTTTTTCTCCGTGTCAAACAATCTGATTTCTGAGATCACTCTAGCGACGAGTAAAAAGTGAGCTGGGTGAGGATAGAAAAGAGTGCATGGGGGTCCAGACATACGGAGAGCTAAGAACTGGGACAGTCAAGGTTTCTCGCTCCAAACTGGTAGTGGAGAACTTCCTGCAGGATCCTTTGCTTTCTGTTTCCATTTCCCCTTTTATCATCGGGCTGGCGAGAATGGAATTATCTGCTTGTCAAGTGTTATCAATCAAATATCAAATTGTGCAGGCAACTGAACTGCTCTTCTTTGTAGAAAATTATTATTTATTTTTTATTTAACAAAACTCAAGGCTGAGAGGGTGCTCCATTGTGTCCTTCTGTGGTTTTAGTGTTTCCTCTGCTTTGGCTCAGCCCTGGGTTGTTTATCATGCATGTGTTGTAGTGCAAATGTGGAACAAATGAAGCCGAGATATCAAATTAATACTGTGATCTGTTTTTCTGTTTTGTTGCCATAACAATCTGTGGCTCTTGAAGCAAAGAGAAAATTAGAATTGTATTAAAGGTGTTTACACCATGTACACTCCATCCTGCGTTATTATTTATTGCTATAATAAGTGTATTTAACATTTTGCTTAAGGAGGGCTCTCTTCTACTTCCTTTTGTCTTGTGGTTTTTCTGCTTGTCCTTCTAACCTGGCTGTGCTTTTGACCTTGATGTTTCCTGTAGTTCTGAGCAGAAAGGATGCTTCATGACCTCATGATTCCTTATATTTATTCCTCCCCTTCGTGCCCCCACTTTCCTCCAATCCTGGGAGCTCCTTTGAGTCAGGAGTCTTGGTTAGAAACAAAAGAAGTCTTGGAGTATGTTTTCCTCCTTTGTTTGCCTCATTTTTTCCTTCTAAACCTGAAATGGAGGTTCAGCATCCTTTGGGAGGGATGAGGAGAGCAATTTATGCCTCGGAAGAAGTGCAGTGGAAATCAGCATGGCACTTGGAGGCCCAGGATGCAGGGCCCCTAAGATCTCCTTCCATTCCACTCTATTCCCATGGTCAAGTGCTCAGCTCCCCAGAGCCCTCTTTGACAGACGACCTTACTCTCGCAACCATCACAAGCTGCAAGCCAGTGGGACACAGTGTGGAGAAATAATGGGGTTGGGGTGATGGAAGCCCCTCCCCCCACTAACAAGATCAGTTTACCTGCATGGGTAAATTGGGACCATCCAGGGTCATAAGCTCTTTGAAAGTCAATGCTATTCCTGCTCCATTTATCAGTCTACAATTCCTAGATAATGCTGGGCACACACGAGGACCTCAAGAAGAGCTTCATTCTCTGATTGTTTGGGTTATTGGTGAGGGAAGATGTGTGTAAAGATGTTTATGAATTATGCCCACTTCAGGGCATCTGTGGCTACAGAGGCAATAAAATGAAAAAGAGCATTGCTTTTCTTAAAAAAATTCATTGATTTTTGGCTGTGCTGGGTCTTGACTGCTGTGTGAGCGGTTTCTCCGGTTTTGGCAGCAGGGGCTGCCCCCTAGTCGCAGCGTGTGGGCTTTTCTTTGCGGTGGCTTCTCCTGTTGCAGAGCACAAACTCTAGACAAGGGCTTCAGCAGCTGCGGCACACAGGCTTAGCTGCCCCACGGCATGTGGGTGTTCTCGGACCAGGCCTGGAACCTGTGTCAGCTGCCTTAGAAACTGGATTCCCAACCATGGCCCACTGGGGAAATCCTGGAAAGGAACATTTCTGACCCTTCTTGGAAGAGTCCTGCGGGTGACCTGTGTCCACTTTCTTCTGTGGGGAAGGATGTGGGCAGAGAGGGGACAAGGGTCACCTCCACCTGGTGACTCTCTGTGCAAAAAGGTCAGAGCCAAAGAGGCCCCAGCGGGTGACAGATTTTTTAAATGTCCTGTTGTTGTCCTTTACTGCCCAGGAGACCTTGAGTCAGGTCTAAAGCCCAGGGCATGATGAAAACCCTTTCTTTTGTGAGTCTCTTTTTGAGACTCAAACCAAGGGTGGTCTCTGGTTATGTCAGTAATACAGGCAAATAAAGCCCATTGGGGCCAAGAAAAAAAATCAACCTTTCTCTCAAGGCCAAAGTTTTTTTCTTTCTCAGATTCTTGCACATGGGCACACACTTGAGTACACAAACTTTTTTTTTTTTTTCTGGCCAAGGCACATGGCATGCAGGGTCTTAGTTCCCTATCAGGGATGGAAACTGTACCCCCTGCAATAGAAGCGCAGAGTCCTAACCACTGGACCACCTAGGAATTCCAACACACATGCTCCTAAAAAGAAAGGATAAAGAGGGCAAAATTGGGTTTGGAGTCCAGGTTAGCATGTGAGTGGTCATAGTGTCATCACACAGGAGGTGGCTGCTTGTGACTGCAACTGGGATCCGGAGAGAGGAGGGTGAAATGGAAGGAGTATTAAGCAGGCTGGCAAAGGAAAGATGCAGGGAGTGACGGGAGGGTCTGTGATGGCTGGGCAAGGTTGGTTCTGGGAGCATCTTTGAAAAAAGCACATCTTGTCAGGTTTCTTGTCTCTTTCTTCACAGCCTCCTTTTTTTGCCTGGATGCCCATCCTAAGTCTTAGGGCAGAGGCTCCTCTAAAAGTAGGCTTGTGGTGGGCGAAATCAGATAGGAGGTACAGCCCAGTCATCCCCAAGCGCCCACTCTTTGCATTTATGAATAAACTGTTCAAAATGTTCCTCTTTAGTCCCCTTCTCTCAGCCATGTCTGAGAAGGGTGAGTAAGCACAGTAAATTCTTTTGTATCAGTGGATTTAAATTGCTTAGACAGTGTCACATCCACTATTTCAGTCAGCATTTCTGACCATAAGGGTTACTTACTATTGTAGTATGATTATTTTTATATTGCGCCCTTAATTCAGGTATAGGAATGTGAAGTAACTTGTCCAAGTTCACTCAAAGAGGAAATGCATGACTTCAGAGCACTCTGCAATTCTACTTGCTTCAACGAGCACAGTGTGTATGTGTGAGACTAGGGAGCAGTGGAACTTTGCTTTTATTTGGTTGAATTCCCTTGTGTCTACATGGTCTGAATGTCAGTGGCTGAAACAGGTCCAAGGGAGCAGGCTGCAGCAACAGTACTTGCAGAAATGTGCATTTCCTAACTTATGTGGGACATGAGTTTTGTTTGTTCCAAATAAATTGAGTATCCTGCAGATAAAATGTGCCTATTATCCTTACTTTAAAAACCTTCACAGAATGTGTGTACTTCTGTTTGTGTGGGAAGGTGTATTGTGAAATATTAATATAATATTTCTCCTCAAAAACACATGCAGTTATTACCCCATGGTACTATACTGAATGAGGGTAACAGAAAACAGGTCTTTCCCAAAATAGAATTGTCAGACTTAGCAAATAAACAGGACATCCAGTTCAATCTGATTCAGATAAATGACAAATACCTTTTAGTATATTCTATGCAACTAATGTGATATACTTGTACTGACATTTATCTGAAATTCAAATGAAATAGATGTCTTGTAATTTTCTCTGGCAACCTTATCCCAAAGAATGAAGTCAAACAATGAAAGTAACATGCTTGGCTTTTAAGTTTAAAACGGTGGCTTAGTATAAAATAGAAACACCAGGAAGACGAAAGTGCTGGGCTGAGGAAGGGATTGATAAGCCAGGGAGGAAAGAGATAATGGTGACTAGCTATTTCCTGCACCTCTCTGTGTTCCACACATAACTTCAGGGTTTGCAGGTACCCTGAAGAAAAGTTATGACCAACCTAGATAGTATATTCAAAAGCAGAGACATTACTTTGCTGACTAAGGTCTGTCTAGTCAAGGCTATGGTTTTTCCAGTAGTCATGTATGGATGTGAGAGTTGGACTGTGAAGAAGGCTGAGTGCCGAAGAATTGATGCTTTTGAACTGTGGTGTTGGAGAGTACCTTGGACTGCAAGGAGATCCAACCAGTCCATTCTGAAGATCAACCCTGGGATTTCTTTGGAAGGAATGATGCTAAAGCTGAAACTCCAGTACTTTGGCCACCTCAAGAGAAGAGTTGACTCACTGGAAAAGACTCTGATGCTGGGAGGGATTGGGGCCAGGAGGAGAAGGGGACGACCAAGGATGAGATGGCTGGATGGCATCACGGACTCGGTGAACATGAGTCTGAGTGAACTCCGGGAGATGGTGATGTACAGGGAGGCCTGGCGTGCTGCGATTCATGGGGTCGCAAGGAGTCGGACACGACTGAGCGACTGAACCGAACTGAACTGAACTGCAGTACCCAGAACCAGCCAGGATGCTGCAACGAGGACCCCTGCAAGCTCCGCCCACTCCCACCCCACAGCCGTCCCAGAATGCCTTGCCCCAGAGACCGGATGTCCCAGGATTCCTCGCAGTCCCTCAGGCTGGAAGGAATGTGACCCTGTTTGCTGTCTGTGGGGTTTGCCCCAGGCCGCAGTGGACCTACGCCATCTCAGCCGTCGTCAAGGGTCACAGGCGAGGTCAAGGACTGGCTGCTGAGAAACAGCACCAGGACACTGCGGATGCCGGAGGAGGCTGCTGCACATAGTTCATGAGGCTGCTGCACATAGTTCATGCCCGGCCTACCGCCAGGT